>WWET01002102.1:82923-102613 GCA_011038615.1 Limnodynastes dumerilii
CTTTTATGTCTCAGGAAATGGTTCTCTTTAGCCTTTGTCCAAGTAATTCATCAGATTTTGTTACTAAATCCAGAAGTATAAACACCCCGGACATGTTTTGACATTTCCTCCATTTTAAAGATAAAAAAAAGAAAATTGTATTCTAATGTATTTTCTGCTTGGCAAAAAGGCAAAAACCACAGAGGTAGAAGGGCAAATGTTCCCACTATATCAAAGGTTCTTCAGCAGCATTTTATAACATGAAGTCTTTGAGGGGGACGCTGAAATACATATGTGGTTTTCGGTGTTACCGTTTGTTTTCCCGATTTCATTTAATTGCCACTTTGGATACGCATAGTTGACCATAAACTTATTGAAAGATCTGACGAACAAAGAGAAAGTCTTTCAATTAATGAGGAATGTTCCACAAACTATGGAGAGTCCTGTGTAAAATGGCACAAACATATGGACTAAACAGTTCATATTTTGGAGTTGAATAACGATTGGTGATAACTTGTAGTTCCGATACACTGTCACAAAAAACAGAAATCTGCTGATTCAAATCTTTATTCTGTAAAAGACGACAGATCAAACACCAGAGGACGGTTCAGTAACTCATTCTGTCTGTCTCTGGTTTATAAAACGATTATAAACAAAGGCAAATAATGGCTCATGGATACATAAGGATGAGCTTTAAGTGTTCCCCGGGGTTTCAGAACGTTAAAGCCGATTTTATCCTTATTATCCCATTTAACTCTGTGAAGAATTGGCGTAACCCTCGGCAGCGCGCTCCAGGATATGTCATTGCAGTGATTAAATCCAGAAATCCCACTATTTATACCTCATTTCAGACCGAGGAGAGAAAGAGGGGGATGGCCTCGATCCAAGCATTGTTATCAGTGATAGACATCGAAGGCTTAGCCCGTTCTGGGAACGCTACGGATGCTACAGCCAAATAATGGAAAAAATGATCAACCTCACTAAATTCCACCCCAAAACTCACATTTCAGTTGCTATATTAAGTAACGGAAGTGATTTGTTGGTCCAATGTGCTGAACTTCAAAGGGTAACATTCCGATGCAGCGTTCAGTTGGCTGTTTTCTATCAGAGTCGTTGGCACAACACCTGTCTAATGGATCATTGCAATAACCCTAATCCTGATTTCTAACTCTAATGCCTAACCCTCCTTATAACCCTAATTCCTAACCCTCCTCCTAACTATGGCCCTGACTCCCAAGTAAGTAAGTGTAGAATCTCTGTGCGTATTTGGAGCATCGCACGGAAATCATGGCCGGCTGACTTAGGACGGAAGAACGCATCGGCATGGAATGATTCCCGCATGTGTGGCTAGAGGGGCATGACTCTTCATGCCCATGAGCAGCACACGGGCTACGAACGTACAGTATGGGCGTTCCTCTTAAGTTAGGACTGATTCAAGTGCGAGGGCCTTGCGGAAGTAACCATACGCGCAGGAAAAGATAAGGTTGCCCTCAACCACTCAAGTTGATTTACGTATGGTTTGGTGCTTGCCTATGTGCCGGCCCGGCGACAGGCGGGGTCAAGGAGGATAGCTGTGACATCCCCAAGGTTCTAAAGGGGCCCCTGGAAACTACTGCTGCAGACACTATTAAGAAAGGATGGGAGCCCCAAAAAATGTGTACTAGGCCCCAAGATCCTGTTGTCAGGCATGCCTATGTGTCTTGTTTATATGTTTTTAATGCCAATAGACCTTTAACACTATAAAAAAACACATTTCTATTTTCATATTTAAAATATTTGTTAAAAAAATATTAAATACATTGAAATAATGTTTTATATAAAAAGCTGAATACAATGATTTGCTAAATTGTTGTTTGAAAAAAGAAAAAAGCATTAAATATAGATGAAAAAATAATATAGGCCCGTATTCAGACCTCCGTCTTCTGTGCCCGTCCGTAACTAACCGATTGAAGTTACTGGGCATGCATAGTAATTATTGTACGCTATTTACGTAGTGTTGCGCTACGTAGATTGTGTACACACGGTCTGATTATTGTACGCTATTTATGTAGCGTTTCGCTACATAGATTGCATACATGCAGTCTGTAAGATCGTGTGTACGCAATCTACATAGCGAAACACTGCATAAATAGAGTACAATAATTACTACGCCCAGTAACTTCAATCTGTTAGTTAGGGACGGAAGACGGAGGTCTGAATACGGGCCATAGAGAGCAATTATCATACATTACACAGGTACTTCGTTGCTCCCAGGCACAGTAAGGGGTAAACTTACACCGTGGCATTATTATATTAACAAAAAAAAAATTGCAAAATTTAATAGTAAAAATAGTCTAGAGATAAATGCAAAGAAGTTTTGAGTTGTTGATCAACATTTGCATTTTAATTACAGTTAAGTGAATACTGATTAACTTCAAGTACCTAGACCCTTGTGATTCACAATAAGGAAACACATCTGAACCTGTATCCACGCATTTACCGTACGTACTCCGCAGACTGGGGGTGGGGTTAATTTCACTTTGTAGCATCTCTGAATCGCTCTTACGCATCTCGTCTGTATGTATATTTAGGTACGTTTGGAAATTCTCTCTTAAATCTGAATCTGGTCCCATAATCCTAATACCTAACCTCTAACCAGGGAATCAGAAAGCAGGGAGTAACTCAGGGGTACAGGAATCAATTCAAGGCATTAGCCTGCGTATCCGTGTATAAAATGATAAAGCCGCCATCACCCACCAGCCCAAACACTATTTCTGTGGACAGCTTTGTGCGTGTTACTGGGTGCCAGTGTTTGCATTTCCTTCCCTTGCAAAGAGTTCAGTGCTGCTATATGCTCAAGGCTTTCAGAATGCTGCCATGTTGCCCGGAGTGCAGCAGGTGTCAGGAGACCATTCAGTGCTCAGAGGTATTCATATTAATACATATGAATGTGTGATGTGTCGCTTTGCCCTAATTGTCTGCAATTCTGTATTTAAGCACAGAACCTGTTGCAAAGAAAAGGCGGTCACATGATTGGTCTTAGCATAAGCCCCACCCAGGGCCATATTAACAATGGGGCTAATGGGACTACAGCCCCAGGCCTCCATCTGAAAATAGGCCCTCACACACTGCAGATCTCCACTGCAGTGCATTAGGATGAAAGTCAAGGACTGACATCCTCCTCCAAAGCATACAATATAGTGTGGGCCCTTGATCCTTTAAAGCCCCAGGCCCACATGGCCCTTAATCCGGCCCTGGCCCCACCCCATATAATAGCCACACCTTTATCACAAAACTGAAACTTTGAAATGCATGCTGGGTATTGTAGTACTACAACAGCAACCTAGCAACAGGTGGCAGATATAAAATATGGCATAAAACATTGTGAAGCCAGTCTTATTCTACATCAAAACTAGAAAAATAAATGGCTTTCATTGAATTCTCCAGTCACTGCAATACTTTTTTTGTTTTTGTTTTTTTTTTAATGTAAAAGTATCCCCTTAACAGCTTTCACATTTAATATGTGCATTGGAGATGAACACAGGTGGCGCCCCCCGGTGTGGGTCTAGTGCATGTGCAGTAGATGCACGCATTACTAGGCTTGAGTGAATTAATGGATTGTGTTACATCAGCCTGGTGCTGAACCTGCCATAATACTGGCTGCACGTAGCAGGCGTACAGAGCGAACACATCATGTGACCTGCAGATATGGCTAATCAGTCGCTCGCTCGCTCCAAGGACTTTCCCACTGAGAGAGTAAAAATGTTTCACCTCTGGGCAGGAAAGGTGAGACCTCCTGTGACTGACTCGGGGCCCCAGAGCCACAACGTTTCTCAGAGAGGGTTTACAGCAGACCCTCCAACATGACCCATTCCATTAGGTACAAAATACTCTGCTCCTCGGTTTCCAACTGTCAGTCACCAAGTCAAGGACTGACATCCTCCTCCAAAGCATACAATATAGTGTGGGCCCTTGATCCTTTAAAGCCCCAGGCCCACATGGCCCTCAATCCGGCCCTGGCCCCACCCCATATAATAGCCACACCTTTATCACAAAAAACAGTCCAATCCTATCACAGAGACAACTAAAACTTTGAAATGCATGCTGGGTATTGTAGTACTACAACAGCAACCTAGCAACAGGTGACAGATATAAAATATGGCGTAAAACATTGTAAAGCCAGTCTTATTCTACATGCAAACCAAGAAAAATAAATGGTTTTCATTCAATTCTCCAGTCACTGCAATACGTTTTTTTGTTTTTGTTTTTTTGAGGGTAAAAGTATCCCCTTAAAAGCTTTTACATTTAATATGTGCATTGGAGAGATGTACACAGGTGGCGCCCCCCAGTGGGTCTAGTGCATGTGCAGTAGATGCACACATTACTAGGCTTGAGTGAATTAATGGATTGTGTTACATCAGCCTGGTGCTGAACCTGCCATAATACTGGCTGCACGTAGCAGGCGTACAGAGCGAACACATCATGTGACCTGCAGATATGGCTAATCAGTCGCTCGCTCGCTCCAAGGACTTTCCCACTGAGAGAGTAAAAATGTTTCACCTCTGGGCAGGAAAGGTGAGACCTCCTGTGACTGACTCGGGGCCCCAGAGCCACAACGTTTCTCAGAGAGGGTTTACAGCAGACCCTCCAACATGACCCATTCCATTAGGTACAAAATACTCTGCTCCTCGGTTTCCAACTGTCAGTCACCATGGTAACCTACTCTGTTGAAGAGACAAATAGTTAATTCATTTAAACCAGGTGAGTGACAGTTGGAAGCTCAGGAGCGGATTAAATTATACCTAATGGAATGGGTCATGTTGGAGGGTCTGTTGCAGTCAGAGGAAACATCAGAAAGTCGCTTGGAGCGTCCAGACTGAAAAATAAAGACGAACAAAGAAATCATGGCAGGTTTCAGTGTGATCCAGACACAAACACAAAGCACAGCTCTGACCCACAGACAAGTGCGGCACACCGTGTATGGACACGTACCAGCCAATCACAATGCAGAGACATGACCCGATCCACGACTTTTCTCCCCAGTGATCCGAATGACAGCGTGGAAATGAGGGCCGAATGCTCTTCAAATAAAAGAACGACTCCCACACAGCAGACGTTATCCAATCATTCTGATCATCGACGGACGGTTTTTGCGTTCTGCGCAGGCGCATACTATAAATGTCGTGAAAAGTACATATTTTGGGAAACATATTGCAATTATGAACGTTTCAGACTGGTGACAAGGCATGCTGGGCATTGTGGTTCTCCAGTCAGATGCACGATATATTTATATAGCATCACGTATCGCGGTATTGCTGCCAGGGACCTGGTCTTTGGCGTTGACGCAGAGGTTCTCATGTCTCTGAGTGGATATCTGCTGGACGCTGTTCACACTCACTTCTCTTATCTCATCTTCAAGGGACTGGAGCTGCTGAAACATGAAGAGGAGAAAACATTGACCTGACACAGGCATAAAGGGAGAGTGCACAGGGGTGTAGTATGTAACCACAGCGATTACAATGCCGGCTGATTACCTGCCAGCACATTAACCGATCAGCATTCTCCTATCTGACAGGATCATTAATGCGACATCTGTCAGAATACAGAGAAGAGAGAACAGAGGAGAGAGTGGAGGAGAGAACACAGGAGATAGCGGAGGAGAGAACACAGGAGAGAACGGAAGAGAGAGGATTGATACAGTGGAGGAGAGAGTGAGGACAGAACAGAGGAGAGAGCGGGGACAGAACAGAGGAGAGAGCGGAGGAGAGAACACAGGAGAGAGCGGAGGAGAGAGCGAGGACAGAACAGAGGAGAGAGCGGGGACAGAACAGAGGAGAGAGCGGAGGAGAGAACAGAGGTGAGAGCGGAGGAGAGAGGATTGATAGAGTGGAAGAGAGAGCGAGGACAGAACAGAGGAGAGAGCGGGGACAGAATAGAAGAGAGACCGGGGACAGAGAGAGGTTTGATAGAGAGAGAGCGAGGACAAAGCGGAGAAGAAATGTGGAGAGAGTGGAGACAAGAGCAGGAACAGAGCGGAGGAGAGTATGAACAAAGAGAAAGAAAGAACAGGGACAGAGCGGACGAGAGATCGGGGACAGAGCAGAGGAGAGAACGCAGGAGAGAGGGGACAGAGCGGAGGAGAGAGGGTGACAGAGCGGAGGAGAGAGCAGGGACACAGCGGAGGAGAGAGCGGGGAAACAGCGGAGGATAGAGCGAAGACACAGCGGAGGAGAGAGCGGGAACACAGCGGAGGAGAGAGCGGGGACACAGCGGAGGAGATAGCTTGGACACAGCGGAGGAGAGAGCGGGGACACAGTGGAGGAGAGAGCGCAGACACAGCGGAGGAGATAGCGAGGACACAGCGGAGAAGAGAGCGGGGACACAGCGGAGGAGAGAGCGGGGACACAGCGGAGGAGAGAGCGAGGACACAGCGGAGGAGAGAGGGGGACACAGCGGAGGAGAGAGGGGGACACAGCGGAGGAGAGAGCAGGGACACAGTGGAGGAGAGAGCGAAGACACAGCGGAGGAGAGAGCAGGGACACAGCGGAGGAGAGAGCGAGTACACAGCAGAGGAGAAAGCGGAGGAGAGAGGATTGATAGAGTGGAAGAGAGAGCGAAGACAGAACAGAGGAGAGAGCGGGGACAGAATAGAAGAGAGACCGTGGACAGAGAGAGGTTTGATAGAGAGAGAGCGAGGACAAAATGAAGGAGAGTGCCAGGAGCAGGAGAGAGCGGGGACAGAGTGGAGGAGAGAGCGCAGACACAGCGGAGGAGATAGCTTGGACACAGCGGAGGAGAGAGCGGGGACACAGTGGAGGAGAGAGTGCAGACACAGCGGAGGAGATAGCTTGGACACAGCGGAGGAGAGAGCGGGGACACAGTGGAGGAGAGAGCGCAGACACAGCGGAGGAGATAGCGAGGACACAGCGGAGGAGAGAGCGGGGACACAGTGGAGGAGAGAGGGCGGACACAGCAGAGGAGAGGGAAGACATAGTGGAGGAGAGGGGGAGGATACAGAGGAGGAGAGAGCGGGGACACTGGAGGAGAGAGGGCGGACACAGCAGAGGAGAGGGAAGACATAGTGGAGGAGAGGGTGAGGATACAGAGGAGGAGAGAGCGGGGACACTGGAGGAGAGAGGGCGGACACAGCAGAGGAGAGGGAAGACATAGTGGAGGAGAGGGTGAGGATACAGAGGAGGAGAGAGCGGGGACACTGTGGAGGAGAGCATGGGGATACAGAGGAGGAGAAAAAGGGGACAGAGAAGAGAGCAGGGATACAGAGGAGGAGAGAACGGGGATACAGAGGTGTTGAGACCGTGGACAGAGAGAGGTTTGATAGAGAGAGAGCGAGGACAAAATGAAGGAGAGTGCCAGGAGCAGGAGAGAGCGGGGACAGAGTGGGACAGAGCAGAGGAGGGAACAGGGACAAAGCGAAGGAGAGAGTGGGAACAGAGTGGAGGAGAGAGCCTAAGAGAGATCTGAGACAGAGCGGAGAAGAAATGTGGAGAGAGTGGAGACAAGAGCAGGAACAGAGCGGAGGAGAGTATGACCAAAGAAAAAGAAAGAACAGGGACAGAGCGGAGGAGAGATCGGGGACAGAGCAGAGGAGAGAACGCAGGAGAGAGGGGATAGCGAGGACACAGCGGAGGAGAGAGCGGGGACACAGCGGAGGAGAGAGCGGGGACACAGCGTAGGAGAGAGCGGGGACACAGCGGAGGAGAGAGCGGGGACACAGCGGAGGAGAGAGCGGGGACACAGCGGATGAGAGAGCAGGGACACAGCAGAGGAGAGAGCAGGGACACAGTGGAGGAGAGAGCGAAGACACAGCGGAGGAGAGAGCAGGGACACAGCGGAGGAGAGAGCGAGTACACAGCAGAGGAGAGAGCGAGTACACAGCGGAGGAGAGAGCGGAGACACAGCGGAGGAGAGAGCGAGTACACAGCGGAGGAGAGAGCGAGTACACAGCGGAGGAGAGAGCGAAGGCACAGCGGAGGAGAGAGCAGGGACACAACGGAGGGCAGCAGGATGTTTGCACAATTCCTGATTCTCATTGTGCCGACACTCACTGATCCAATCAGACGGCATAGGACCGAGTCCATAATGATATAACGTGCAGGCTCTTCCGGCTTCCAGTATGGATCTAGATCCTCATGATCCTGGATTCCGTGCTGGAAGTCTTTCTGATGGTTGAGTGAGAGAATTGCTGCGTGTACAGCGTGTGCATGGTGGGGAGGTGTTGTATTCAAATCGTACAGTAAGGGCTTTACACAACGACCCATCCTCCATGGGGGTGGTGTGTAAAATTTAAGGTAAGGTCCTCGCACATATGGACCTTAGGATCACACCGCCATCTGCTATCAGAACCGGGCCACAGACAGAACTCTGGTCCATAATGCTTCATAATAAAGCACATTAAAGGTTTCTCCTGAATTCCAAGTGAGACAATTGCATCAAGTGACTGTATTCTGGAAGCTTTAATACCTTTATCTGTCTACAAATCTTGCATCGTGGTGAGATGGAGTATGGGAATTCCGGGTATGGTGGCGTGGAGCACGAGGTGTGAAGCCTCTTCCATACACACTTGTGGAGCACTGGGTGGCTTCACGGTACATGAACCAGGACTCTGGACAACGCCTCACCTGCCCAGGTTGTATGCTGTCATTTCCCCCATAAGGATGGACGACAACCAGAAGATAATGGTGATTCTTGTTTTAGGTTTGAACATTTCCTCTGCAGGATCTTTTCCTGGGATCGTTGTATCAGTCAAAGTCCTCCCGCATTATAAATCTTCTCCCAAACTGCTAAAGGTTTTTCTCCAAAATGTGTCTATAAAATGTTTTTCAAGCATTACAATCCCCAAAGTCTTCTACTCCTGTCTCCATAACTCACAGGGTAGATGTGTTCTTGGACACAACTGAGGCCAAAAACTCTTCACTTTGTCCGATCACACAATATTCATCGTCATTCATTCTTTCCGATGTGACAGCGCTCATGGAGAGACTAAACGTCTCGGTGATCTTACGAAATCCTGCTGCTTAGTAATAATCCTCAGACACCTTGGATTTGTATTGACTGTTCCTTGCTCTTCACGATGAAGCTCTTGTTTGGCAACGCATCAGCCAGCGACGGAATTACTCACGGACAAGTTTCATCTACTTTTCAAACAATTGCTGTTTAAATTGGACAAAAGTAGACACCAGTCATTGATGTATGAGAACGATGAAGGAAACCGATTGTTGTAAACGTAGTAATGCGTCTCTTAAGTATTTCGCCTAAAATGCACCAAAATAGTTCTAAAGTTATTAGAAAAAACATTTATAGTGGATGAAATTAGGAAAAATCCTGAATATTCGCTATTGATCGATGATGTAAGAAAAGAAATGAAGGAGATAAATATTAGAGACTTACAGACATTCCATCGGTAATGACATTAAAAAAAAGCCTCAGAACATGGGACTGGATCTAAGATTGCAAATGAAAGCCATTATGAACGCCTAGAACTCTGTGAGCGCATTACGCATCGGAACACATCGCAAATGATTATGAATTATGCACAATAACCAATTCCAGCGGTGGGATGTGACGATCCGCCGTGCGTCCTGTGTGTATGAGTGGTGTGCAGGTGTTAGTGAATGATCCTCCTAGACGAACCAGCCGTTACACACAGGGGCATGTGCGTAACGGTTATTGTAGAATTCATTGCACAGAAGTTACGTATGTGCGAGGGAAGTGCATTAAACACACACGTACGGAATACAGGATCGCACTTCGCATACCTTATATTCCGCCGCAGACGCTTACGGACGTTCTTCATACTTAATTCTGGATCCAGCACATGGTTGGGTTAGCACAAACCATACGGTGTTTATCTAAAATGATATGACCCAAATTGCCCACCTATAAAGTAGAGATGCAGCGCGGCAAATATTCCTGCACACGCAAACTAGGAGAGGCGTGAGAGCGTCGACCAATGGGAAGTGAAGGCTTTAGTGCTCCGCCCAAGCTCCTTCCCCTCCTATTCCTTTCTGAAATCCAGGGCCAGGAATTTGCACGGTCCCCCGTCCTCCAAAGTCACGTGTTTATAAGTAAAGAAACCCACTGGAGAAAATACCGGACACCGCAGCGTAAAGGGTTAAGTGTCAGCAAATAGCAGGCTCGTGGCGTTTGTCTTTTGGCGAGTTTAGTGCTGAATACAGAAAACCAAACACGCCGCGCTTGTGAAATAAACAAACATAAAAAGCAAGCGATCGCAATCCGTATTGACAAAACCGCTTATTGATTAACGTGCCGCGTGCATTATCTTTAGCAGCAGCGCTGTCCTTAAATGTAGAAACAGATAAAGCACAAAATAAAAAAATATAGAAGTAAAGTGGAACAGAAGTGAGTCCGGATTCTCTGGACCGGATCCGACCATTTAGATTCCCCCTCACTTCTGTGCATTTGGATTGGATTTGTGTCCGCGTATTACGTTTGTACGAGCAGGAAAAATTAAGGGCGTGGCTACAGGAAGTCTGTCTGCGCAAGGGGTGTGGATAGTGATGCGATCACACAGATGCCGCTGTTATTCACATGTTCAGAGCTATATTTACTAAGGGGCTCTTGGGGCCCCTTTTCCTTCTCAATAGTGTCCGCAGCCATGGATTGCAGGGGCCCCACTGAACTTCAGGGCCCGTCACCTCTTGTCCCCCGCTCCCTCTGTCGCCAGGCCCGTGTCTGCCTATACACATCTGCGAGCGTGGTTCCACCGAGCCCCCATTTTCTCTACATCTTATCCAGTTGCAACTTTTACAAGTCCGGATAGGACGCACGCAGTTGGAACAGCGGATTCGCTCTTCTGGGCATCAGCTCCTATAGGATAAACGTCTACACAACTTACAGGGCGGTACAAGGTGCGACACAAAGACGACAGCAAGACAGTAATACAAAACAATTCGAGTATCAGTGCAGAGGGGAGAGAAGAGACTGGAGGAGAGAGGGCCCGATCCCAAGAGCTCACAGAGCAAACTCAGCAGCACCGTCAGCAAGAGACCTTCTGTCAGTAAGAAGCCTGCTGTCAGTAAGAGGCCTGCTGTCAGTAAGAGTTGTATGAAGCACCAGGGCCGCTGGTGCATTCTGTGCCTGTCTACTGAGAGCGCCGTCTGTCTTTCTGTTCTATCAGTATTTCCACAGATCACTTTGCGGCAATGAAGTGATGAACGCCGCCTGTTTACAGCAGTTTCTGGCAAGGCAGCATTGCTTCCGCTACTGGTGTGTCTAACTTGTGACAGGCAAGTTTCCTTTATCCTAACCCTAGTCATCCTCGTTCTGCAGCCTAACCTTAACCTCCCCCAACTATCCTCATCCTGCGACCTAACCTTAACCCTTCCCTAACCATCCCTGTCACACAGCCTAACCTTAACCCTCCCCTAACCATACCAGTCTTATTCCCCCCTCTTTACTTGTGTCCAGTCAGCCTTATTGTCCCCTCCTTTGGTGTGTCCAGCCAGCCTTATTCCCCCTCTTTATTTGTTTGTCCAAACAGTCTTATAGCCCCTTCTTTATATGTGTCCAGTCAGCCATATTGTTCCCCTCTTTATTTGTGTCCAGTCAGCCTTATTGTCCCCTCCTTCTGTGTTTCCAACCAGCCTTATTGCCCCTTCCTTCTGTACCCAGTCAGCCTCATTGTCCCTCCTTTTGTGCACCTAGCCAGCTCTATAGCCCCCTCTTTATTTGTGTCCAGTCAGCGTTATTGTCCCCCATGTGTCCAGACTTTGTCTCCCCTTCAGCTTGCCCAGCCTTATTGCCCCTCGTGTCCAGACAGCCTTATTGCACCCTCCTTCACTTTACCCAGTCTTACTGCTCCCTCTGTATCCAGCCAGCCTTATAGCCCCCTCTTTAATGAGTGCCCATCAAGTCTTATTGCTCCCCACCTTAATTGTTTCCATAGAGACTTATTGCTCCTCGTTCTGTGTCCAGCAAGAATGATTGCCCCTCTGTGTGTCCATTTAGCCCTATTTCCCTTTTCCAGTCCACCTTCCCACCCCATTACAAATCCCTATTCCCAAACTGCTTTTTAAACCAATAAACTTACCTTTTCCTGTGTCTTCCGGCTCTCTCCTCCGCGGCGCGCTCTGCAGTCTAAAGATGCTCATGTGACCTTAGGTCCTCTGTGAAACCGCTCTAAGTTAAAATACAGCTGCTCATGGAATCTTACAATTCTTTGAGCAGCTGTATTTTTATTCAGAGATGTCTCAGTCAGTGCTAGAAGTACCACCGCATACCGAGCACTGTATTAAATACAATATGAATATAAAAATATCACAAAAATACAATAAAGTGAAGCACACACAGACAGACAGCAAGGCAAAATGCGAGGTGTCAGCTGGGAAGATCAGGGAGGAGGGGATAGAGGGCAGTGAGAGGTTGAGAGGGAGCCACCAGGTGGGGATGGGCTAAAAGGGTAGCAGAGGGGTACAAGAGGGTATGAAGTGAAGGGGGGAGTTGGGTACGCACTGAGGGGGGGGGGGGGTTGTCCCAGTTACTGAGATTGAGGCTCTTAGAGAAGATATTGAGATTTATAAAACAGATAAAACATAAAACAATTTGTAGAAAGTTCTACAACAGGGTAAAAATGCATAAAATGAATATTATAACCATAAAACTATATACAAAATAAATTTTTCCAAAGATAACTTAATCAATGTTACTGATCTACAGAGAAATCATCATTAGTACAGAGAGGAAATTTATCTTTTAACTTTTTAAAAGCAAAAGTCACCAGCCTTGCCGAGTCGTTGTGGCATATGCAGGCTGCCAGGGAGGGGGAAGGGGGCAAAATATTTGCACCAGCCTCAGGTCAAGCCTATGTTCAGCCTCTGCCCACAATTAACTTGGACAAAACTCTCCTGATCGGGACATAACCCTTAAAGTATCGGGAGGCAAAAAGGAGCCAAGTATACCTGTGATTGCTCAGTCTATATATCAGTTCCATCCAGGTATGTGTTATACATGATAGATGTATTTATGTAGTGAATTTATCTTGTGTAGGAAATACAATGATTAATAACTATTGAAGAAAAATCTACAAAAAATATACCATGTTATCACATCCAAATCGTATAGAAAAGAGTAACGCTGCCACCTGCTGTCAGCAATTGGTAAAGCACTTTTATCAGTGAACATGAACTGATCAAAAGAATTTTGATGCCACCTAGTGTTCATAAAGAAAATGCCAGAAAAAAAAATATGAACTCTTAGCAAAAAAGTTTGGACATTTGTCCACCAAGCCTAATTGGCCCTTTTCCTGTGTCCAGTCAGCCATATTGCCCCCCCTCTTTATTTGTGTCCAGTCAGCCTTATTATCCCCTTCTCAATTTGAGAAAGAGGATTCCGTCCTTGAAACGCGTCAGTGGTGACATTTGGCTTGACAGTGAACCAGTAATTGTCCTCCAGAGTTGCTTACCAGATGACAGATGACATGATAAAGGCTCCTGTCTACATGAAAGATTACGTCTCTCTTCAGGCTGGAAGACCTGTTTATAAGAGGAAATCCTCATCGTGGCTGTAGGAATCTGGTCTCTCCCGTGCTGATAATGCTTCTTTATATCATGTCCCGAGAATGTGGCACATTAATGAGAAAATCTGCAACGGTCGCAGGAATGGGCCGGGAGCTCTAAGGCTGTGATGTTTAATGGTTCTATTATATCATGGAGAGGTGAGATTATGTTACCTGTAGCGCTAAACATTTTAACATACCAGCATGCTCTAGACCAGCCATTGTTATCACTGGACCGGGAAGAACTATGCCAGGATCATTGCAAGAGGAAAATAAGAGGAAAACAGGGGAAAAATTACACCTGGGATACACCATGATAAATGTTGGGGGAGGGGGTGAAAGTACTGTTATTCTTTGCATGCAGGGAGAATGCTTTGCTTTTGCTTATTGCACACAGATACCGACCATTGTAACTTCACCTCTCAACTCCAATACTGTTTACAACAGATGACTTTTGCCTCCCCTGCAATTCAACACGGTTTTGCCCAGGTGCAAATTTCCACCTGCTTTCCTCTTATTTTCACACTCCAGATCAGCTGAAGTATCAAGACAGTCTCCCGTACATCTTCTCTACCTTCTACATCCTGTCCTTACACATATCCCAAACGTCTACTTCAACATCCCTATTAAGACTATATGGGATTTGGCCTCGTTAGACCCTGTGCAGTTTTCATTCTATATTTTCACTCTTGATCCTTAAGCCTTTTAGGGGTTGAAACACAATTGCCGGAACGTACTAGTGACCTAGAGAAAACAATCTCCCCTAATGTCCCCTCCATGTTTGAAACGCATGGCAGACACAGGAACCCACATCCCTGTGTAATGACATCGCTTATATTACTTTGTACTGCTAACAAGTTACTTATATTAAGAAAAAAAACAAAAAAGACACTAGTCTAATGGCAGTGCTAGTGTATATATAATAGGATACAACAGGTGCCCTATACCTATAAGTATAAGCAACATCCAATTCATAAATATATCATAAAAGTCCAGTCAAATTAATGCCAAAAACCTTATTAAAAATATACAAAACCTTAAACAGTTAATAAATTAATCAAAAAAGTTCAACTATTAAAGTTCATAATCGCTGGCTAAAAAATGAAAGACTGCATTTACGCAATCTACATAGAAAACGATACGTAGATTACGTTAAAAAATTACTACACATGCGCCGTAGTAAAAATCTCTAAACACCGGACATATATGTTATACGTCCGGTCCTTTGAATACGGGCCAATAAGTCTTTATGCAGCAGTCAGGAAGGTCTCAATATCTCCATCATATGTTCACATAAAAGAGTCATATGTAACTGGCAACTTATTTCAACAAAATACACACATTAAAATAGACAAAGGGATAAATCAGAAAGATCCTAACAAAAGTGCAAGATGCAGTAAGACACCGCAGGAAGTCTGAAGCTGAATGTGCGAGTCCCAGGTAGCGCATATGAAACAGCGTCAGAGTCTGTAGAAGCACTTCTGGAAGGTAGCAGTCAGGCCCCCATCTGATCAGTCACGGCTAACGCGTTTCGAGTTAACGATCCTCTTAAAATTTGATTGCTTCCTCGAAACGCATCAGTGTGACTGTTTTATATATTTTTAATAAAGTTCAATTTTTTGGGCGTTACTTTTATTGGACTTTTATGATATATTTATGAATTAGTTGTAGCTTATACTTCTAGTATAGGGCACCTGTTGTATCCTAATATGTATACATTAGCGCTGCCATTAGACTAGTCTGTTGTTTTTTTCTTGGTTTTTATCTATTGAGGGTATAGGACCCTTGGGACTAGTTTGGTTGCTGCTTTAGGTGATTTTAATAGCGCGGTGGACACTACTAACTTTTTATTTAAGTTACTTGTATTGTCTATAAAATAATGGTAGACTGGGTCTCCAGCTTACCCAGGCCTGGCTCCTTCTTCATATGACTGTCATAATGAGTTTTAAGAAGCAGCAATGACATTGATATTCTGACTATATTTGTGCCATGTTGGTGTTTGACGGAATCGACTGTTATACAAACCATTATTTCCTGCTGTCGTTTGCTGTGAGGGACAGGTCTTTCTCCCCCTACAGCAGGTTAATAAATAAATGGAGATTACATGTGTTGAATTTCATCCAAGGCCTCTCTCTCTCTCTCTAACAAATAAGAACCATGAATCAGACCATTACAATCTGGAAGAATACCCCAGAACTTTAATCACATTCCTGGAGGTGACGAGTCCAGGGGCATAACATAAGCTCTGACTTCTAGGAGGTAACTGGAGTCCATTGGAGAGTACTATCCAACATTGCAGAGGAAGAATCACACAGATGTTTTTAATAAAGAGCCTAAAACACACTGCAACAACATAAAAGTACTTTATTCATGACTTAATGCCACTGATTTTGTCCAATCGTTATTCTTTACCAAATAAATTAACTACATATAAAAATAAATCAGTGACCCAAAAGATACGTAAAGTTCTACAAGCCTGTACAAAGTAGGCAGATGTATGGCGACATACAGCCATAAAGAGCAGGTACCGAGGAGCTTGTGTCCATGTAGAAATAGTACAGACAGTAATATAAAATGCATTGCACAGGAGGACTGTATGGCATTAACAATGAGGAGAACATGACCCCAACTATACGTAAGAAAAAAATTCTCCCAATAGAGGAACGACAAATAAAACACCAACAGGACAGACAGTAACTTTACCACTGATTAATCGTCACCACAGCCGGAACAAAGGGATGAACGGAGCGGGGGTGTAATAGGACTATCACACCGGTTGTGCAATATTAGGATCTGACGGAAGCGCAATGAAAAGATACTTTCATATTCTGCATTACAGGCTAGGAATTAGGATCACATCCACTAAGCGTCTAATAACTGTACAATACCCCGATTACACCACCTTGTACTACTATAAGGTAGAGGAATATTTAGACGTACAATAGAAAGGTTGGCTAGTAACGCTTTAAGTCTTGTGCCACATAAAAATAGGTTTGTAGTCTTGACGAAGACTTGGAAAGATTCTACCTATGTGTTGACGCTCACATTGTCGGTTATTCCAATGTAAATCCAGGCACACACTTGGCGACTTCCCGGTCTCATAGCTGGGGAAATAGCGCAATGTATACATACTAGAACCTCGGGCGGATCTTCTGATAGCGTAGCAACATGCTGATTGGACCTGTGCAAAGTGACTGATGCCAATATCTATATACAAAGATCAGGTGATCGGCCTGATAAATGTATAGTGTGTACACGGCTTAGCAACAGGATGTGATTTTTACAGAACCCCTGAACCTTATTATTGGGAAAGTTTCTGCTGTTTACAGGTCTGGGAATGGATTCCACAGTATAACAAAGGAGCAGAATTACTGGCTAAAACAATAAAGGTTTATAGAAGGGTTTACACATCTATAATGTCTAAGTCACTGCTAGGAACCAGACTGCTGCAGAATTATCAGAAGGCGGAATATTTCACTGATGCTCATTGCATGTAACTATATTCTGATTCTAAGAGAATTCCGAGCGTCAAACAGCTGCAGAGAGAGATCTGCAGAATATTGCAGCATGAAATGACTTGTTGGGCAGTAAATGAATATTTCACCGGCTGTAATTAAAGCACACACACGCCTGGCGTTATCTATCGGTATCCGATGGTAAGCGGTTTGCACAGGTTGTTAGAAACGCTCTAAAAAGTGGATCCAGCAAAGGGTGACACAGACCAAGGAAGGGTCAGTTACAGATAGATTTTTGGAACTGTATCTGTATGAGTTTTTGAGAAACCGGTTTATATCTTTAACTAAACTTCTATTAATACACAAGGCAAATATGATTAATCAGATTGAAGAAGAGAAAATCACGGCTATCAATAAAATGAATAGGCCTTTGAACAATGGGTCCCGACTTAATAGTCAAATCCGTACGCTTGTCTCTGTTGAGAAGTCAAAGTATAGATTTTGTGATTCAAAACTCTGTATGCAGGAGAACAGGGCTCTCCCCCACTCTACCCACGTGTGGATGGTGGATCTGTGGCCAGGACCCTACCTTAAGTATTCCACATCCACACACACATCTCGTTGCGTACGGAATGCTGGTTTGTATGGAAGGGCATTAATATCTATACAATACTATGCGTATCTTGCACGCATAGTGAGTGGGACAGCCCTATGTACATAAGACAGCTGGTTTTCTCAAGTCTTATACCAGCCTATGCAGTGGGCTGGAACCTGCTAAGATCTTAACCTTAGATGCGTATATTTGCGATCTTTTCGGAATCGCATCTCTGAATCAGCCTCTATATCTTTAACTAAACTTCTATTAATACACAAGGCAAATATGATTAATCAGATTGAAGAATAGAAAATCACGGCTATCAATAAAATGAATAGGCCTTTAAACAATGGGTCCCGACTTAATAGTCAAATCCGTACGCTTGTCTCTGTTGAGAAGTCAAACAGTATAGATTTTGTGATTCAAAACTCTGTATGCAGGAGAACAGGGCTCTCCCCACTCTACCCACGTGTGGATGGTGGATCTGTGGCCAGGACCCTACCTTAAGTATTCCACATGCATCTCTTGGTGTGCGTAATACTGCATCATATGCATGATAACTGGGCCAGCCTAACGTACGGAGAATTAACTCCATAGAGAATGCAGCATCGGGGCGTGACGTATGGAAATAGCCTGATGTTATCAAGTCAGAACCTGGCCCACTGTTATCAAGAGCCAGCAGAACACAAAGCTCTCAACCCCTCACGGTACCGGCTGCCTACATAGCACAATATACAAATCAGGAGATACAGCCCGAGGATTAGCGTTTAACTCTAAAGGCCTGAACCAATTAGCTTCGTAACCACGTATTTTGCGGTGCAAAGCTAATTAGGCTAATTTTATTTCAGATTTTTATGCGCGCCTAAAAATCAGTTACCGTGATAGACGGGAAAATGTGCAGCGCAAACATTTTCCCGTCTATTGCCGTGCATATTGCTAATTGAATGTGGCCCTAAATGCCAGTGTAAAAATAAATCTTTTCTGGTATTTGTGTGTTATATGAAAGAACATTTTCTCTGCAGTAATAATTATTAGCCAAATCCAAATCAGTTATTCCAACACTGCAGAGGCCTTAATAGAACAACACCATATGTGAAGGTCCTTTTGGCATAACAGCTCCTGTATATTTGCAAATGTTTTATTTTTTTTTAAAGTATGGGTGAAGATTCTCCAGAAATGGCTCCGTATCCATCAGATTTCTTTGATTTAAAGCTGCAATCATTAAATTCTCAGTCCGATATTTAAGCTCAACAGCCTGAGCACCAATTAAGATCTAAACTACTACAATGCGCAAAAGTAATCAACGTTTAGTTACTGTGAATCCCAGATATTTCTGTTGGTCCATCGCTTAAAAACAACATGTTTAATACATCAGACACAAATATAAAGCATCAAGAGACAAATGTAATACATACATTAAAAGACATTGATCTAAACAGATTTCCCCAGATCTCAGAAACATGTAAAAACAATTGTGTTTCTTGTTCCTTCAGCAATGATTAATTAACGCAATGAAATGCTCCAACATTTTTAATTGTTTAACCTAGAAAAATAAATAAAAAACATAAATAAAATACCTTTAAAAGCATCAATGGAGAAGCACAAGTGAATAATTATACAGGATGAGTCTGGTTCTCGACATGATCTGGAAATGTGACATAATCCGTTATTCTTTAGGTGTGACTTATACTAAAAGGACAGATGAAGAAGACCTATAGGTCACATATTGAGGAAAGCTCTGAATTAGATAACTGGCTACAAAGTACCGTACGCAGGTAGCCGGATCATACATCAAACCATAATTCATGTTTACCAGATCCGCTGTAAGTGCTACCGGGACGTTTTTGAGATCACAGTGCCGCCAAATAAATTGGCTCAGCCAATAAAAATCGCTGCTTAACCAAGTACAATCCTCAAGAGCTCTTTAAAACCGAAAACTTGTGTCTCCCATACATTTTCCCCAGGCTGTGCTAAATTTAATTCATGACCAAAATTTACCAACAAAAAAGCCTGAGAAATATTATATATATTCTCATGTAGTTTTCCAAGTAATTTGTGTAGTGTTTCCGGAAATATTAATATAATAAGCAATAATAATGTTTTTTTTCTCCGTTACTTAAATCAGCAGGACTCCGGAATTAATGACCG
>WWET01002102.1:139989-165183 GCA_011038615.1 Limnodynastes dumerilii
AACAACGGGCAGCAGACGCTATAACCGACGGGAGACTGCTGTGCCTGCAGGTCTATTTACAGGGGAGGCTGGCCAATGAACAAGCAGGACCAGGACCAGCCTCCAGTAACGTTTGGGCACTGTAATTAGAGGTCAGAGGGAGATTGGGCCAATCGCACTGCTGTGATGCGGGGCAGAAGGACGCAGCATTCTGGTTGCTAGGCCAATGAACAAGCAGGACCAGGACCAGCCTCCAGTAACGTTTGGGCACTGTAATTAGAGGTCAGAGGGAGATTGGGCCAATCGCACTGCTGTGATGCGGGGCAGAAGGACGCAGCATTCTGGTTGCTAGGCAACCAGGACGCAATGCAGGACTGCGCGCCGGGGAGCTGTGGAGAGAGCGGACACATGGCTTGGCTAATGTCCGTCCATTCACGTGACGGCATGCAGTGGGAGAGCGTCGGGCCCAGGGAAGATGGCGCTGGAGAAGAGGCAGGTAAGTGTAGGTAACGGCACTTAACAGCTTGTAACTTGGCATGAGTTTTGTATGTTTCAAAGTAGGTAAGTTGGTGTCTGTAGTAATTATTTCCCACCATTTCTTTGTCTCTGGCAATTGCTGTGCTTTTTGTGTTAAATGTCTGTACAAAGGGAATTTTATCCACCTTAATACGTTTCTCCTTTGGTCTATGAAGTAAAGTTTCTGAACGGGGTATATTCCTGATTTTATTTTTGATTCAATGTAGATGTTGTAGATCATATCCTTTGTTATGGAATTTAACAATCATCCGTTGCATCTGGTCCTCCCAATCTTGTGCCGTTGTTACGATCCAATGCACTCGCAACATTTGAGTGTACGGTAACCCGTACTTCAGCGGGGGAGGGTGAAATAAATTAGCCTGCAACAGATTGTTTCTATCCGTTGGTTTTTGGTACAAGTTGGTATGTATCTGTTGATTTACAATTTTAATGCGGACATCTAAGTAGTGTAAGTGTATAGGGCCCATCTCATATGTAAACTTATTAGGGCCATCTTGGTTATTAATTTCACTAAGGATCTCCAAAAAAACATCAGGTTTAGTATCCCAAATCACCAGTAAATCATCGATATACCGACAAAAAATAAAACATGTTCCCTGAACCGTTGGTCTCCATAGAAATATTTGGTCTCAAATTCATCCATGTAGATATTAGCAAATTCCGGGGCCACTGAGGACCCCATGGCACAGCCTGTCAATTGGAGATAATGGGCCTGATTCAGAGATACGATTTCCACGGCACTTAGGAGCGTATATTTAAGATCCTAGAAAATTCGCAAAACTGCGCATGCGTAGTAATAGTGCAACGCCGTCTACGTAGCGGTTAGGAGCATAAATTCGCTAAGAGCATAAGTTTGAATCGCACGCAAGCACTTAAGATCTTAAGTGCTGCGAATCTTTAAGATCTTAAGGATTTGCATGGAAATGGGCGGGGGGAGGCAGGGAAATGAGGGAAAGTGGGCGCGGGCTGACACTTAAATCTTAAATGAACGCTACCACGTCACTTAAGATCCCAAATGACAGCGTAGAGTTAGGGCTAGTCAATGGTGGTCTAAGTTTAAGATCCACCGCTGTTTGCAAGGGGAGTGACTCTTTATGCAGTGGGCTGGAACCTGCTAGGATCTTAACATTAGATGCGTATATTTGCGATCTTTTCGCAATCGCATCTCTGAATCAGCCCCAATATCTCCAGTAATAGTTTCTTTTCAGGGTTTTTTCTAGGAGGCTCAAAAAGAACCTGGTCCCAAGTATTGGGGATTATCAGTGATTTTTCTAAAAACTGCTTGTAAGCCTCCATCATGCGGGATGTAGGTATATAAATTACAGACATCCATCGAAATGATGGATGTCTCTAATGGATCTTCGTAATTCTTAATTATAGCCGATTCTTTTCTAAAAAAATGTTTTTTAAGAGTGAGTTTCTTCATAAATTTATTCAAATCGAAAAAAAGTTCAAATTTGTTAGGTTTAGAGGTAGGAGCAAAGGAGAAACCTTTACTCAGTAGCACTATATCTGCTTCTGTTAAAGTGTAATCTGAGAGGTTGAAGATGCCTTGTTTCTGTGGGTTTATGACATGGTTCTTTTCTTTGATAATTGCAGGCAACCATGACATAAACCCACAGAAACAAGGCATCTTCAACCTCTCAGATTACACTTTAACACTTAATAAATCTGGTGGTGTGCTACTCTACTGCACTGCAAAGGGGGCAGATATCATGCTAGTTTGCTGTGTTCTTCATAATCTAGCATTACAACAACCTATGCCAAAGAATATTGAAGAGCACAGTGAGAAAGCTGTGGTCCTTATCTCCACTGGAGAGGTGCAGTGCACAGAACGTGGGAGGCAGATTAGGGATGCCTTGATTCTAGAAACCTTTTCATGTAAGTGCTGTAAAAGATGTTTTAAACACACATAATTACCTGTATGTTGCCCTATATATTACACTTGTATTGAGATGTGAAATGCGGGTGATAGGACCCTTTTTATAATATATTATATATATAATATATATTTTGTGTGTTATAATGTTTACATTGTCATGGGTTTAAGAAAAACACTTTTTGCTTCTGCAAAATTTTTTACTGATCAAAATGCAAAATGACACAAACTTACAACACATGCATTGTTCAATTTTTGGTATTTTCACATATTAATGTTTTACCAAAAAGTACAATGTCTACAATTTCCAAAAAACATTACAATTTACAAGAAAACTTCCTATAAATAAAGTTGCATAAGGAAAAATATTAGATTGCATCCCAAAGTTATTTACGTGTTTGCTTACGGGCAACACCCATACTAGATCTACTTTTGTCTCCCTCCCCTTGTTTTTGCTCCTCGACTTATTGGAGTGCTAGTGTTAGAATTTTGAGGCGTGGATTGGAGACTGCTTTCAGCAGATGTGCTAGAAGATGATAATACATTCAGAACAGACTTTTGATGAATAACAGAAATTAAACTAATAACATGTTAAATTAATTCTCTATTAGTAACTTCATCCTGTTGCAGCAATGTGTTCTAATTGAGTGTTTTGTTGCTCAATAGCATTAGCAAATCTGGTGTTGGAAAAATTAACTTGTCTATATATGAGTTGCAAAGTATTATTTTGTGTTTGCATATACTGTTGCTGCTCTAACTGAAAAATTTTAATATTTTGTACAAATATTCTTAGCAGATTGTGACGTTGAAGGTGTCTGAGGTTCTTGCTGTACACATTTTTCAGTTGTAGCTGCGGATGCAGATATCAATCTCGTTGGTGACTCTGGGTTTGCTGTTTCCTGATCCACGAAAGTGAGTGTAACCATTCTCTCTATTTCATTTTCAGAGGCTTCCATGGGTTAAGCTTGCTGGATTTCTGTTTGTTGCGATGTGCCTAATTCAAGATAAACATGTAAGTACTATAGTATTGTTGAAAAATCAATTTTTCTGAAGTGCATAAATAAGGTAACACAAGGTAAACCTACTGTTAATTGTGTGAGATTAATACTCAAAGCAAAATATAGATGTTGCCATTGTTTTTTAAATGACCTATGTTCTATCCTCTACTCCAAAAGTATCAACTTTTAAGATAAACAACAAGAACTATGATAGGTTGCTAGTGACAATGGCAACAAAGGAGACTATTATTAACCAACTTAAAAATGCCCAACAAACAAATAAAAAATCCAGAAGGCTAACAAAGTTCATCTGTAAATATAAAAGTAACATAAGCAACAAATTTCAACTGGTTTATAATAAGATAATAATTAAAATTTTATCTTCTTCTCTCCTGCAGCATCTTGAATATTTAAAGACATTACACACCTGCCTCCTCATCTGCAACCAATACCATGGAAGCTGATGCTGAAGTCGACTCCGAATGCTGGCTTAATTGCAAGGCACCTGTGTGATGGACAAAACAACATTACAAAGAAGAAAAAATGCTCATGCAAACTGTTTCAACATATCCTCTGCTTCTAAGTTAGACTAACATGCATGTATGTATGTATGTATTTATGTCAGATTCTACTTTTTGTAAACCTTTTTAAAAATAAAATATTTGACAATGGAACGACCACAAAAATAAATAAATAAATAAAATACCTTCTAAAGTGTCACCATCTGTGTCCAAAACATTTTTTTGGCCCACCACCCCAGCACGTTTTCAGGCTTTGTTCTCCAATGCAACTTTACTTTTCAGCCTCCACTTTATATCTGAGAACCTTTTTTACAGTTATTTTCTGTATGTTTATATGGGCCCACAGAATTTACAGCCTGAACAATGTTCCGCCATATAGCACGTTTTTTCTGAAAGGAGGTAGTAGCTGCAACTTTCCTAAAGAGAAGTTCATACAAAGGTACTATTTTATACACAAGAACACAATTTTCAAAGTTTGAGAAACGAATATTGCGCCCAGATTTGGTACGGACTTTATCCAGCACATCATCACCCTCACTTTCACCTTCATCATCCAATGGCCTAGATGCAGCAGACTGCATGGACATGGTTACACTGTATGAAGATGAAATCAGAAAACACAATTAATGTGTGTTTATATAAGGCCCACAGTTATGCCAAACTATACATGGCACACAAACAGTATACTGAAAAGTTTAGTGAAAAGTGGCCAGACATGTGGTACACAACATTTGCACACAATAAACTTACATTTGAAGGGTTCTGAAGATTTTCAAGTAAAGAATACTGCAAAGAAGCACAAAGTTCCAGCCGAACACAATCTGCCGAGCTGCAACACACCATCCCAAGATGCCACAGCCTGGTAAACAACAGCCTGGTGCTTTTACAGGCTTGTGAGGTGACATTACGCAAGATTTCAGCTAAAGACAATGATTTATATATGACGATAGAGATTTGAAGGTAAACAACGGCAATTTTGCCTTAAAATGCATTGATTTCTGCAAATTTAAAAATAACATTGCAAAGCCTATAAATCGACATCAAATGCGTCTATTTCAAAAGAAACATTGTGAACATTAAAGCGCGCAACATTGATGTCGTTTAAAAATTGCATTATCTGAAACGCACCTTAGTAAATTTGAGATTTCTAATCCAAAAATCGCTGAACATCTACAGCGATGTTTGGCTTATTTATTCTGTGAATTATTAGACACTTTAGTAAATCTGGCCCTTTGACTGTAAATAACTAATCCTGACCAGCATACCTTTGATTGGATAATTGTGGCAAGATCCCACATGTTTTCTCAGTGAACCGCATTGCTTCTACTCTTGCAACAGGTTGTCATGTAAATAAGGAACTGCAGGCCATATGCATAGATCCATTTTTTAAAAGTACGCAATTATAAGCATGCACGTAGCAAGGCAACACCCACCAATACTCACTACACTCCCCTCTCCTGGCCATGCAATCATAGACTTACACCTCCATAGACCACTCTGTTCTTTACGTATGTACTTACGTGCATATATGCCTTTCGTCCATGTACCAAAGTGCGATTCACTAGTCCGTGCCTAAAGCACTTACGTGCGTAAATACCACGTAAATACCATAAATAAAGTTACTACATGTGTGCAGTTGAAACGTGCCTAAAAATACGCACGCAACTCCACGTGAAAACGGATATCAGAATACGGTCCTGCATCTCTTACTTAACAAATATGACTTTTCTACAAAATTCATGTGTTGTGATAAGTCAGGCAAAATGTCTCTAATTTTTCATATGCATTAGATCCCTTTGTTATATAGTTTCCAATAATTGTTTTATGTAAAACATTGTTTGAAATAAAGCTGTTTAATGTATTTTACCTTGATATGTCATATACTGTATGAACATTTCAGTTATGCAGATAAAGGTTATTTTAAAACTAACATCACTGACAAGAGTTAACAGGTAACAAGTGGAAAATGAGAACATACTGCATAGGTATGTTAAATTGTAAACTCACAGAAGCAAAGTTTCTGTATAGCTCTCTTTAATCAATATCTGATTTACAAATACATGAAGTTTGCCTTAAGTGTCCAATGTGGATGGAAGTTTCCAGGAAGCGGAGCTCTATGTCTGATAGGAAAAAAGGAAGAATACCTTTACTAAGAGAGAGATATAGACAGACCCATCCAAATATTGTTGTGGGCAAATGTTGGAAGAGAGAGTACTTTCATACTTTGAAATATATCAAGGGAATTGCTCAATGTTTTGAGTAGTATAAAAAATTTCCAATTTTTTATTTTTAGTGGAAAATGAAGTAGATGCACAAATCTGTACCCATGACTTAAATCATGACCCATATTAAACTACAATATGAGGAGAATAGGTACATGGAATGTTGCATAAGAATTTGTGGTCTGTCTACAATACAGTTGTGACCAGTTAAATCTTTTCATGCCATGCTGCTTCTTTTGCACCATGACGGGAAGCTTATCGCAGACTGTTAAGATACTGTTTATTCACCATTGGGTTCAAATCAGGGGATGCAGTTGCTGGTAAAAAGGCCTGGTTTTTGAGCATGATGCAGTCAAAAGTTAAACTTAATGTATCACCATTCCCGATTGCATTTAAAAACAAAATATCTACATTACAGAATGAGTACAATGTCAAATGGCCCATTTTCAACAAGGTAGTCATTGTGGTTATGGTTAGGCTCTGGAGAGAGAACCATTAGGATGCAGGATGACAATGGTTAGGGCTAGAAGAGGGTTAGGCTTCATAGAGCAGAAGGTTAGGCTAAAGCTGCCGAATGATGATGGTTAGTGTTAGGGGAGGGTTAGGATTATGTTGCAGGAAGGGTATGATTAGGGTTAAGAAAACTTAAATGTCGCCAGGGACTCCCCGGAACACAATACATTGGAAAGAAGAGGTACACAGCAAATGACCATATGAGGAATCTCTTAGGCTGCCTTCCCAGTTACCGCAGAGGAGTAGGAAAGAGGATTCAAAGTGAAAATGGTTTCACAGCAGTATATTATAAGAAGTTTTAGGATCGCACGTTTGCTCTCTATATAATCGTTACGTGCGTGTGACCTTAGTTTTGTACAATAGATTTTACATTGTAAGAGGCTGTAAGGTGAGCGGGGGAAAGCATGTAAAATTTACAGTGTGGGTGTTAACACCCAATTGTGTGCAGATCAGGGCTTGGACGAACCGCTGATCCACTTTTGGCAGTGTAAGTCACACTATTTAAGAATGAGAGAGGGGAGTGATGGGGGTCTGGATCCGGTCCTTGATGCTGAGATGACTTTTGAAAGAATTCCTGAAATTTTGGAGCATTAAGGGTCTTTGGTAACTCTAGTATTTAGTATCTCTGGTGACTTTCCAACAGGGGTTCCTCAATATAGCTTTGATGAACTTAACTAAAAACCCTCAATTTACTATTAAATCTTTTGGATTTACCAAAATTATACACTTTCTATTATCCCTCCATTCAAATGCCAAATTACACACTCCCAACCCTTTGGAATCAATCTGTGTGCACTCCCTTCAGGATTTCTATAAATTATTATATATTATATAGTCCCATTCCACCTCTCAAATATACCATGATTGGGCTTGGGAGACTGAATTACCATATTTCTACATTTATAAGACGCTCCCAAGTATAAAACACACCTTATTTTTGAGGCCCAAAATTTGAAAAAAAAAATATATTACACAAAGTTATTGAACTCATCCTTGAGCCATATTGCCACCTCTTTGTGTCCAGCCAGTCTTATAACCCCCCTCTATTTGTGTCCTGCCAGTCTTATTGCCCCCTCTATTTGTGTCCAGCCAGTGTTATTGCCTCCTCTATTTGTGTCCAGCCAGTGTTATTGCTTCCTCTTTTTGTGTGCTCACCCTGCCTTTGTTACCCCTCCAAGTCCAGCCTTCACATCCATCCATTCATTAATTCATTACAATCACATCACAGAACACTTACTTATCATTGTGTATTTGTTATTTTTCCCAGCTATAGATTGTAGTATGCACTATCTTGTAATGTCTGCTTCCATGAAGACTTGTATAGAAGTGTAATTGTGTTATTGTGTCCTGTTTTATGGTTTTATCCCACTCTTGTTTTTATCTCTGTACTCAAATCTCAGATTTTGCACTTGAGCTCTAGGGTTTAATATCAACCAAAATATGGTAGTTCGTTCCTTGGCCCAGATTTCTATTATATTCCGTACGGTAGCCTCTGCTGCAGAGACGATTGTGGAATTGCTGATCTACAGACCCACATGTAGGAGAGCAGGGCACTCCCCCCCTGCTCTCCTATGTGCAGATTGTGGATCTGCCAGCAGGACCTTACCTTAAGAACACAGAAACACAGAAACAGGCACTATTTAGTGTAGAATACTGAATTGTACGTAAGGGCTTAGCTAACCCCCATGCCTATACCCTGGGCACGCATGTGTAGTATCATTTTACACAGACTTCCGTATGTACCGTACGGAAGTCTGATGAATTTCTTACTTCTGAATCCGGGACCTAGTCAAATGGGTACATATCAAACAGGTTGTGAACATTTTGCAAAAATAATTAAGGGGAAGTACCATAGGTTCTTGATTGTTTTACTTTTGACCTGTTATTTATTATTATAGATTCACACATTTATAGGGAATAATCAAAATCAAAAGAATGCATGAGGATGAATACTTCAAATGTACTGAAATCAACCGGTATTATTATTATTATTATTATTATTATTATTATTATTATTATTTTTATTATTATTATATTTTGTAAGGCACCACAGGTGTCTGCAGTGCCTTACAAAATACAGTACAGATATGCAGGGTAAGGATAGATAGCATAGAACATAATAGAAATAATATAAATATAAAAATATCACAAAAATATAATAAAGTGAAGCAAGCATATACAGCAAGGCCAAATGTGTGGTGTCAAGTTTAGCAAATCAGGAGGAGGGGATAGAGCACAGTGAGAGGTTGAGAGGGAGCCACCAGGTGGGGACAGGGTAAAAGAGTAGAGAGAGGGGGAACAAGAGGGCACAAAGTGATTGGGGAGTGGTAAAGGAAGGAACAACACTAGGATTTAGAGCCCTGCTCATGTAAGCACAAAGGGGTGAAGGAAGCAGAAGAAGGCATAGATGTAGGATGCAGTGAGGATGTTAAGTGGAGAAGGAGTAGACTAGCCTGAATGGGTGCATTTTGAGTGAGCACTTGAAGACCTGCAATGTGGGGGAAAGTCTGGTTGAAGTAGGGAAGTCATTCCAGTGCAGAGGTGCAGCACAGGAGCAGTCCTGGATACAGGTGTGAGATGTGGTAATCAGTTGGGATGTCAGACAGTGGTGGTTAGCAGAACGGAGAAGGCGGGAATTGTGCATGGCGATGAAGACAAGTAGGGATCAGTGAATAAGGAGATGACCTTAAAGGTGAGAGTAAGAAGTTTAAAGAGAGGTCTGAAGCAGAGAGAAAGCCAGTGGAGGGTTTGACATAAAGGAGAGGACAAGATAGAGCTGCATGAAAGAAAGATGAGTCTGGAAGCAGCATTGAGTATAGATTGAAGGGGGTAAGATGTGTGAGCAGGAGACCAATGAGGAGGAGGTTATGAGGGATTTAGTAGCTTCATTGGTGAGGAAGATACAGAGGCATGCAATGTTGCGTAGGTAGAAACGGCAAGAATGAGAGATTCTGAAGAATGACAAGAATGACACCTAGGCAGCGAACTTGAGGGGAGGAGGAGACAGAGGTATCCCCAATGGTTAAGGTGATGGAGGGGGAAGGAAATCCTTGGGGCAGGGGAAACAATGATTTCTGTTTTGTCCATATTCAGCTTGAGGAAGCATTTGGCCATCCATGTGGATAGGAATGCAATTCATTCAGAAAGCTTAGACAGAAGAGAGGTCAGGGGAGGAGAGGTAAATTTGGAAGTCATCACCGTAGAGGTGGTAGTTGAAACCAAAGGAGCTGATAAGGTTACCCAGCGAGGAGGTGTAGAGGGAGAAGAGGAGCAGCCCAAGGACAGAGCCCTGATGAAAACCAGGAGAGAGCAGTGTCAGTTCAGTGTCAATAGCAATGTACAATAGCACATAACATAAGATTTCTAGCAAAATGGCTTAAGTTTTCTTAAAATGTAGATATTTATTTATTTATTTATTTATTTAATGCTCAGACCATTTTATACCTGAAGATGTGCTTATGTGTTGTGCAGATCCATCAGAAAACCACAAGTCACCACTGGAGAATGAGCATTGCAGTGATAATGAGCAGAAAAGCCAAGACACAATGAAGCAGTTATCATAGTAAGTAATATACATCCAAATACATGTTCTGACTTATACAAAGCGGGCCGTATTCAGACCATATGCAATGCGGCCGGAGTTTACCGACATGAACTACTGCGCATGCGCAGTAATTTTGTTATGATATCTACGTTACTTTTTGCAACTTAGATTGCGTATACACGGTCTTAAAGACCGTGTATACGCAATCTATGTTGCAAAAAGTAACGTAGATGCCATAACAAAATTACTGCGCATGCGCAGTGGTTCATATCGATAAACTCCGGCCGCATATGCAATGCGGCCGGAGGTCTGAATACAGCCCATCATGTGTAAAGTTATGGCTTTTATTAATGTCTATCTCACACACTAATTTTGTGGATTTTTGTCATCAAATATTATTATAAAATTATATATGAGTGCCTCATTTTTGTAATTAAACTATATCAGTCTATATTAACTACACTTTTCTACTGTACAAAAACCTTTACATAACTTAACATATACAATAGTTAGTTTGTTAAGCATATAGGGGCTGATTCAGAGATGCGATTGCGAAAAGATCGCAAATAAACGCATCTAATGTTAAGATCTTAGCAGGTTCCAGCCCACTGCATAAAGAGTCACTCCCCTTGCAAACAGCGGTGGATCTTAAACTTAGACCACCATTGACTAGCCCTAACTCTACGCTGTCATATGGGATCTTAAGTGACGTGCTAGCGTTCATTTAAGATCCTAAGTGTCAGCCTGCGCCCACTTTCCCTCATTTCCCTGCCTCCCCCCGCCCATTTCCATGCAAATCCTTAAGATCTTAAAGATTCGTAGCACTTAAGATCTTAAGTGCTTGCGTGCGATTCAAACTTACGCTCTTAGCGAATTTACGCTCCTAACCACTACGTAGACGGTGTTGCACTATTACTACGCATGCGCAGTAATGCAAATTTTCCAAATCTTAAATATACGCTCCTAAGTGCCGTGGAAATCGTATCTCTGAATCAGGCCCATAGTTCAGAAAAGATTACAGTTGTAACTTTGCCTTTCAAAGTATACCATCACAAATTAAAACTAACAATATTAAATGCCACAGGTGATGTTCTGATTGTTCTGGGTCTAAAATTGTGTTAATTTTTGTTTTGTTTTGAATAGCTAAGCAGAATAGGGAGGAATTGTAGTATATATAGAATTTGAAGAAAGGGCAATATCTTAAGAAAACTGGCATGGTCCAAACAGGAAAGCTGGAGACACCACCACCCTGTGAAATGCCTCTCTAATATACAAATGGTTTTCAAAATATTGACATAGTATATAGAGAAGATGGATTTTTTATTATTTGAAACCCTAAGTATATAATTTTGTGGAATATCATTTTAAAGGGTGCCAGGTGAATCTGAGTGGAATCCAAAAGGAAAGGAGAAAAGAAAGACTCCTACTGTCAATACACACTACGGCCCAGATTCACACTACCGGATGTATAGCATATACGTCCGTAGTTTACCGTTTTCTTTTTGTTACGTAGATTGTGTATATGCAGTCTTTAAGAAAGTATCTTCCTATGATGTCTGATCAAAGGGATACACCTGAAGGCTATGTTTTTTGATTACTATTTATGTATCCTTTTTAATGTTTTGTTAAAGTATGTGGAATTGCATTGTCTTGTTTTGACTCAAAGGGCAGTCCTGGACTTGTATTCCTGGGTTATAGACATTGGGGTAGATCCGCGTACGATGGGGTACGTTTATTCGCGTAGCGTATTTTTGTGCGCGTAAATTCGTTACACTCCCCTCGGCGCACCCCTTGAACGTACGTATTTTGTCAAGATACGCTTTCCAAACCCTACCTTAACTTTTTCCAACGTAACCGCATTCATACGCACACGTACGTATGGGCTAGACGAATTTATGCAGCTAAGCACGCCCATACTGTACACTTTAAATACAACCCCCCGCCTACTTTACGTATTTCAGACGTATTTTGGAGTTACGTAAAATTGGCACGCCCACACGTAAGTATTTACGTGACACATTCGTGAATGGCTCATACGTTCACAATTACGCTACGTTAATGTGTGTATTTTCTATGGTGCGCATGCGCAGTACGTACAAAACTGCGATTTTACGACTCCACCACGCGTAAATTCGCTCCGAAGTGTTGTTCTGGATCAGGCCCATTATCCTGACCTGCCTCTAGGGGCCGCTGTTGGATATTTTTTATATTAATTAATTATTTAGCACCTGATCAGCCTGCTCATATAGGACTTCCTCTCTCTGAGCTGGCTACTGGTCATTAATTGTATATCCTGTGTTCATATATATGCTCACTGATCTTCTGCTTGTTACCTCCTTGTACCTTGTGGACCAGCTGCCTTTTGTGAGTTTCCTAATCTCCAGCTTCTTCCTCCATGTGTTTGTGTTCCCAGCTGACCTCATGTAGTTTTATTTTCCATTACTTGTGTGTTGTTTGTACTCTAGTAAACATGCTTTGCCTATTTCTCTGTGTTATACATGAGCTCTGCTTTGTTATTACACTGGGAATCCCATTTAAGGGGTCATGACCTGCTGATGTCTGCCACACAAGCCTATTACTACCATCAGGAGCTCTAGTGAAAACCAGACCCCACTTAGACTGCATGCCCAAGGAGCAACTGCTTAACATGTTTATAAAAATTACAGCACTTAGAATAACTCTAGAAGGAGAACTGTCCCTGCAATACAGGTTAAGATCGGTGGATACATAGTAACAACTGTCAGTCCCATACTCATCCGGTCCTGTGAATCTTATTTAAAGAACTTGCAGCTTCTATGGGCATAGTGTAATTATATATGGTCTAAATTGCTTGATTTATAAATGCAGTGATTTAGTGCACTATACATACATGTGTATTTATGAATTCTATTTCTTTTTTTAAGGGTTTAACTAATGAATTAAAAGTAATAAATTGTATTGTTAGTTTCAAACAGTGCCATTCTCTCTGTGGATTATTTAAGCCAACATTAAAATTTAATATATTTATAGTTATTCTAAGTGCTGTCATTTTTATATATATGAATATAATGGGTGAAGGCGCTGGAACAGTGTGAGTACTGGTAAATATCAAAGGTGTATAAACAAAAAGTAAATAATGTAAACAAATAAATAAAATTAATTAAACAATGTACATAGCGGCCATAGGGACAGCAGGGCACATGATATAGAGTCACTCTACAACGTGGTTAAGATGGTTGTAAGGTATTAATTCAGATTAGACTTCCCATAATCCATCCATATGCATAAAGAGAGATAAAAAGAGATATAAAAAATATGGTGTGAGTACAATTTGATGGGTTATAAATTGATTGAATACAGAGTGGGAGGGGCGAGGACGGGACTCGCTTCGGACACCCAATCGGCGGACGCAAAACCAGGCGGGGGCGTCGGGTTGGCCTCCCGAGGGGCGGGGACGGCCAAAACCTCCTGCCCCATTCGTTCCTATGGGCTCCCATTCGTTCCTATGGCTGCCATTCGTTCCTTTGGGCTCCCATGCCTTCCTATGCATTCCTATGGCAGCTGAGAAAAAAACCTTCAAATTGCCTGAATTGGAAATATATTACTAGATTAAAAACAAGGCATAAAATCACATACAATAAAACCACATAAATAAACAACGATAAAACGCAGAAGTCCTTAGGAACGCTCCTACCCCAAAGTAAGGATGGTGTGCCGATGGAAAAAGAGTCTTTAAAGCGCCTGGCCGGGACGTCTCACGCAGCCAACGATCATATAGACACTGGACACCGTCTGAAGCACTGGAGTTGAAAGGAAACGATCAGGGTACTCTGCAGGAACGGATCTGCTTAACATGTTTCGGGAACTTCCCTTTCTCAAAAGCTATCCATGTTACACTCTGCAGGTTCATCCTGGCAGAGTGTGTGTTAATTTATGCCTAGGTCTGTGTCTCTCTGTTTTCCCCCACCTGCCTGCTAATTGTTCCTGGAGGTGTGTCTGGCTTCCACAGCTATTGGGGGAGTGTTCTTTAAATAGCCTCCAGTGCATGTAGCAGGTGCTGGTCATAGATTCTAGTTTCTAGTGTCTCAGTGCCAGTATTCTGTTAGTTACCTCTTGCCTTGTGCTATTTGTTTCTTGCTTTCTTGTGTGCCCCAGTTCTGTCCTTGCCGGTTACCTTGCCTCATACCTTGTGTCTCCATTCCCTCCATCTCCCACCTTGCTGTTCAGTCCCATTTGTATTTACCTAGCTTATCCTGCCTGACTGTTTCTGTTAACCCCTTGTGGGTTTCCGCTGTTTGCTTGTGTGTGTGAGAGCCCTGGTTAGTTTAATCTGTCTTGTCAGTCCCGTCTGTTCCTTCCTAGTCTGCCGTGTCTGTTTAGTGTTTTGTGTAGTTTGTTACAGGTCAGCCCCTGCTGCCTGTCTCCTCACACTCCTCCTTTGTCTAGCACTCACCTGTCTGGTCTGACTCCTGCTTTTTCTGCCCTTCATCTTTCATGGTGTAGTGTGCTTCTTAGTTGGTAGTACCTTTTCTGTCTGGTCTGTATTGGGTTCAGTGCTTGTGTCATCTGCCTGTCCCTCTCCTCTTACTGTTGCAGTTTACACCTACTCTCCAGTGTGTCAGGTCTCTGCACCTACTACTACCACTGTACCTGTCTCAAACTACTTGTTGGTTCTCCTAGTTCAGTGTAGGGACTTATACGTACCCAGGAGTGGGTGAAGCCCACCCGTGAGGGTGGTAGTTTTTGTGCAGGGTCAGCCGCCGGAGTTCAGATTAGGTTCTTGTCCTCCATATCTTTCTGCCTGCAGTACATTGCATGTTACCTTCCAGTATTCATAACAGCAGTCTCAGTGCACCCAGCAGATGGCTCTCACTTGACATGCGCGACGTTATGAAATCTGTAAAATTTCCTATTTCTATAATGGGCACGTTTTCCTAAATTGTAAAAAAAAATTGTCATTTTCTCTGAAATCTGACCCCCTAAAAGGCACTCCCTTGGCACATTAGCTCTCTAACAAAAAACAGCTAGTGAAAAGACCCTTTCTACACTGAGTTATGCATTCTCAATCAAATGTTAATGTAATATAGATTTTTAAAACAGGAAGTAGAAAAAAAGGCAACATTTTCCACTTTAACCTGTTCCAATTTTGTCTTTTTTTTTTATATCAAATTTGGCATGCAGCACCAGGAGACGATTCTGTACAGACTGGTATAAGTTTAATCTTAATGCGTAAAATACTTTCCTTATCCTCCTCCCTGGCAGCACTTACATCTGGGTATATCCCCTGCACCGACAGGAGCCAGGACAGGAAATTAAGAAGACCCGGCCCTATATAGGGACCTCCCCTTCCTCCTACCGGTGTCTTCTTTTTCCTGTGGCTAGCTAGATTCAGGACTAGTTTTTTTATTTTCTCTTAGATTTTTGCTTACCTCGCTTGCGGTGTTTACTGCTTCCAGACTGGTGTCTGTGCTCCCCGGTCCAGTCCTCAGGGTCTGGCGGGGGAAACAGGTGGGTGACCGGCCTTTCAGTTCCCTGACATCCTGGTCATGCAATTTCCTCCTGTCCGCCGCAAGTTACACCTTCCTCAGAGCGGCGGGCATCTTAGTACTTCCGGGTGCGTCCCTTCCGCTAGACGCTACGGAAGTGACGCGACGCGACATGCAGGGCCATGGCGGCGGCCATGTTTCGCGCCAAAGACATCATTTAAACAGCCTGAACATCCCCAACGACTGGTATGTGCCAGAGGCTTGGCTCAGGAGCTTACACTCTGTCTGTGCCTACAGCAGTGTTCAGCTCTCATCATGGAGGACAAACGGCCACAGAACAAGAAGTCTTCGGGGTAAGCAGTGTAGGTACCAAAATATTCATCATGTAGGTGACTACATATCATTTTAATCATAACATGAGATACAATCAGAATTCTTGCATGTTACATCAGATCATAAATAAAAATAATATAAATAAAAATATACCAAATAAACTCTGTCTTAGAGTAAACATAACAGAGACATTAAAAAACTCTAAAACAATCTAGTCCAATATTAAAAGGTTAGAATGAGGTTCTAGCTCAAATAAGAGAGTAAAAACACCAGGTAGTCTACCAAAAAATACACCATAACAACTAGGTAGAACTAAGTGGTAATAGAGTGGGGGTACATATGGAAAGAAACCAACAGTCTATAATCTGTTTCTCACAAAAAAAGATATAATGAAATTATCCCTCAGAGGGAATAATATATCAACTGATCAACCAAAAAAACGAATGGTTAAGCTAGATTGTAGCAGTGATAAAATTGGGGATATATGGAACAACCAGGCAGATATTTTGGTACTTATCTTATCAACATCATATTGCAGGTATTTCTCCTAAATTGTGGGAGCCAGCAAGCACCCCTACCAACTTAGTATATTGAGTACCCCAAAATGATTGAATCAGCGTGCAGCTATGGTATGGTAGTCTTATAGTCTGGGGGCTGAGATGAAAACACTTCAAAACATGTATTTAACCAAAATATATACCACAAAAAGATTAATTCAAGATTTGTGATTACTGAGAGGAGGAAATTGATCAAACAAAAAGCAGTACATAATATGGTACTCAAATGTGGTTGAATGTAGATGACGCTATATAGGGATAGGGTAGTTATCACTATCGATAGGGACCCCCTATGATGGTGGGAACCATCAAGTATCCCTCCCAACATGATGAGGTAAGTGGCTACGCTACTGGCCTTAGGTAAGGATAATGCCCTAATAAAATGGAAGAAGGAAAATAGAATTAAATTACATTAAAACCACTGATATAAAGGAAAAAACAAATAAAAAACAATGGAGCAGCACAAAGAATATTGTCATAAATCCAGATAAACCAGGAATATGGCTAAAATGTCTTCATATTGGTTATACTCTCCATTTGTGAGGGGAAGTATTTACCGTATGACACAACATTTTACCTACGACACCTGGTATTCCCTGGAAGTCCTCCAACCAGGTACTATCCAGGCCCATCTCGTATGGCTTCCAAGGTCGGATGTAATCGGGCTCATCCAGGAAGGTATGATTGTAGGTGAATTGTGCTTTAAGGTCCGACTGCTCCATTAAGATAAGAGAAAAAGATATGAGAATTTATATGGAATCTCAAAATGGAATAGGTTACAGAAACCATTTTAGCTCAAATTCCTGATTCAGTCCATGTGGATCTAAAGAATTCAAATAAAAATATACTCCATTTCCTTCTTAGTTAGACTAGATCAGGCATCGTGTGACCTCCATTGAGGATTCATTTTTTTGATATAGCAAAATCCATCTATCCCAGCAGGGTCACAATTATGGCATTTTTTTTAAATGGGAAGACATTGGATGCACCTCCAGATCCTTTCGGATATTCTGAAGATGTTCAGCCCATCTTGTTTTCAGGGGTCTGGAGGTGCGTCCCACATACTCCAAACAACACCTGCATCTAATCACATAGATGTAGTTCTTACTGTTACAGGTGATAAATTCCTCTATACGTATCTCCTTCTTATTGGATGCAGATATATAGCTCAACAATTTCTTAGGACCCTTTGTGTTCTTGCAGAGTGCACAATCCCCGCATCTGTGGAAACCCTTAGATATAATCTTTTATGGAATTGTGTTTTTACTTCTAAAGGCACTTCTCACCAGATGGTCTCTTAAATTTGGAGCTTTTCGATAGATAAATTTAGGACGTGTTCCAATGTAGTTTTGTAGCTCTGTGTCACCCTGGAAAATATGCCAGTGTTTGTTTAATACTTTTTCTATTTCTTTGTGGTGTGTGGAATATTGGCTGATAAAAGCTACTGTCTCCGTGTTAAAAACTGGGCGTGTTTTGGGTTCAAAAAGGGATTCCCTATTCATCTCCTTAACTTCCTCCATAGTTCTATGGAGGGTTTCATCTAGATAACCTTTAGATTTAAATTGGTTACTCATTGCCTCAGCATGTTTTAAAAAGGTCGACTGCTCCGAACAATTACGTTTCAGTCTTAAAAACTGGCCCTTAGGTATATTCCTAAGCCAAAGCTGATGGTGGTTGCTGGACTTAGGTATATACGAGTTGGTATCTGTGGCTTTCACAAAATTCTAGGTTTTCAAATTACCATTCTCCGCATAGATATTTAGGTCCAAATATTTGACTGAAGTCTCACTAATATCATATGTCAATTTAATGTTGAGGTCATTTTCATGCAACGATATACGATAAGTTCTATACAAATATAGTGAGGTGGAAAAGATCCACTCCACTCAGAGAAAAAAGGAGCCACTATTTTGTTGCACACCTTATCTAGGACTCCTAAAAATGAACTTTTATTAATTCTATTAAAATTAGAACATATATGGCCAGCGAAAAAATGTAAGCAAAGAATATATATATATATTAAACAGGTAAAATACCAAAATTGAAAAACAGGCGGGCAGAAAAAACAGAATTTTCTTCCCCCTGCAGACACCAATCAAACCTCCTAGACACAAATCACATAAGGAACAAATACCAGTGATATTGGTAGTGGTATACCATACAGATTCTTATGGCAAGACATATATAGACAAGCCAATATATATTAGTAGGTCTGTATGCAAAGTGCATCTGAAACACATAGGTTGCAACGTGTTTAATAGGCAAGAAAAAACAAGAACCGTCCCATATACTAAACTGTCCCTCCGTCTGGAAAACAATAAAGAAAAAAAACGCCTCACGGCGGCGCTTCACTCCCGAAGGAGCCCTGCTGGACCCTTCCTAATGGGATATAGAAATGGAACGATCTTACCGATATAGAAGATGCACGCGGAACTAGGAGGCTGGGTGGCTGCAGGCAGAAAGAAGGACTGCTCACACCTGGGCTTGCCGACGCGCGTTTCGCGTAAGTTGTTTAAAGGCAAAGGCTACGATAAGTGTCTAGGTCCTCAATTGAACCACCCCAGATAAAGATGACATCGTCAATGTACCTATGCCAGGAGACCAGATTCGTCCCCCCTTTCGGGATGATCTCTTTCTCCCAATATGCCAAAAAGAGATTGGCATAACAGGGGGCGAATCAGGTCCCCATGGCAGTCCCACATATCTGGAGATAATAATCTCCATCAAAGCAAAAATAGTTGAAATTCAAAATAAATTTAATACTTTCCAATATAAACTCAATGAGCCCAGGATCCACCTTAGAGAAGTTTAAATAAAATTCCACTGCTTCAAGGCCCCTATTATGGTCTATAATTGTGTAGAGGGAGGAAACGTCAGCAGTGACTAACTTCCACCCTCTACACCATTTGACTTCCTTTAATTTCTTCAAGATGTCAGTTGTATCTTTGACAAAAGAGGGGATAGGACACATCAATTTCTGTAGATGATGGTCTATCAATTGTGATAAATTTGATGTAATGGGGCCTTTCCCGGCCACTATATGGAAGGGTATATATGACAGGTATTGAAGGCTCCATCACCTCGATAAAATACCTTTCCTTAGTGGTGATGACACCTTTTTTTAACACATTTTTCAGTTAAGGCTTTCAATTTATTTTGATACTCTTTTGTAGGATCTCCTCTAAGTTTTTTTATAAGTTTTAGGGTCCTGTACCTGTCTCAATATCTCTTTTTTATAGTTATTTGCATCCATTAAAACAATCCCCCCTCCCTTGTCCGCTGGTTTGACAATTACCTCATATTGTTTTTTCAAATTTTTGAGGGCTTTCGACTCTCCTTTAGTAAGATTGTTTTCACTTCTCTTTACTATATCTTTATTATTTCTTAATCTTTTATTGTGCAGTTTATGTAGCTCTTTAATGACCAATTTTTTAAAAGTATCCATAAAGTTACCTTTTTGTGGTGGGGGAAAAAAGTAGACCTAGCTTTAAAGGACTGGGTTGTAGAGGATGAATTGGTCAAGAGTACTTCTTCATCTATTGGCTCTTTATGGAAACATTTCTTTAACGCTAGCTTTCTAACGAACTTCTGGATGTCGAGGACATTAAAGGGATTATATGTATTGCTGGGGGAAAACTTCAAACCACGTTGCAATAATTGTTCCTCATCTGTAGTTAATGGATGGGAATTAAGATTAAATATCTGAGTGTTATTTTTCTTACTTTTGTCTCCTGACATATCTATATCAGTCCATTTTGGTTCTTTGAGACTCTTTTTCTTTTTCAATCTAAGTTTTTCTCTTTATTACTGCCTCCTCTATTCCCTCTTTTAAATTTCCCACATTGGGTGGCAGGGGCAGAAACTAGTTCCAATAAAGATCTCTTCTGTCCCTCTCCTCTTCTAAAAAAGGATGTGATTGGAATGTGTTATACTCCCTTAAGGGGTCAACCCTAGTTTGTGTTGGGGGGTAGTAATAGTGTCTATCAAACTCAGGGTATTTGGAATACGGAATTGGATAGGGATAATGATTATTCTTTCCTCCCTTATGATATTGTCCATTACCTTTAAAGCCTCCTTTTTTTGGGTGAAAAGGTCTATTGTCCCTTTATTGAAATCCTCCTCTGAATTGGGGGCCTCTAGATTCTTTATAGTAAAAATCAGATCTGGGTGGATATCCCGGAGGGGGATATGGGTAAGGTCTATTCTGGTGTTCATTCCTAGGAGGACCCTGGGGTCTAAGATCCTGTACATTTCTTACCGGTGGGTTGGTCGGGATGTTTTTAGTATTGATATTTCTTTTCTATTTGGAGGTATTGGACCTTCTTTCTGAGTATTTTTTCCTCCCTTATTGGTCTGTTTCTGGTTTTTATTATTATTTGGTGTGGGGTTGCTTTCCATATGTTGAGTTTTCTCTTTCTTTTTTCCTCCTTTGGATGGATGCCCCACTCTGTATGTCATCATATGGGTGTATGTCCGGTGTATTCCCCCTCTTTTTCTTAATAACTTCCTCCTCTTTAGCATTGATTCTTAATAATACCTCTCCTTCTAATTCTTTGAATTCTTCTAGCTCTTTAAAAGGTTCTAATAATTACCTAATGGATTAAATTTTAGCTTCTAATTTATGAAGGTGAGATATTCTTTCTTCTAATATTAATTCAATGAGAGCGGAAGAGCACTTTTTCAAGATCCTCTCCCACCTCTCTTCGAAATCTACATTATCTGTCTCAAAGGAGGCACATTTATCAATAACTAAACCCTGTGGGATAATGTCTGCTGCTTTATACTGTTCTAAGGTAGCTACCTCCCACCAGAGTTTACACTCTTTATAAGTAGTCTTTCAAGCCTAAGCATAATGTGTCCCAAATCCTCCTCTGAGCAATTGCTTTCATTGTCACTTTGTTGACCTATCATTTCAGATAGTTTCAAGAGTCTCCTATGTTTTAAAGTGAACATATTAGAGTAAGAGGAGCTACCAAATTGAAATGAAATAAAAGCTAGGAATAAAACAATCTAAAATATTAGAATAATAAAAATAAATCACACAATAAAGCTGCTAAAAAAGTGGTAAATAGGACAATAAAGTTACAAATAAAAACGGGGGGTATACCACTTTAAAAGCGCAAAAAAAAAAACTGCAGCAGGCTCCCATTAAATGAAATGGTCCAATCTTTCAAGCATACAAGACAACAACAAAAATATATAATGGGTGAAAGCGCTGGAACAGTGTGAGTACTGGTAAATATTAAAGGTGTATAAACAAAAAGTAAATAATTTAAACAAATAAATTAAATTAATGAAACAATGTACATAGCGGCATATAGGGACAGCAGGGCACGTCACTCTCCAACATGGTTATCTAGATGAAACCCTCCATAGAACTATGGAGGAAGTTAAGGAGATGAATAGGGAATCCCTTTTTGAACCCAAAACACGCCCAGTTTTTAACACGGAGACAGTACCTTTTATCAGCCAATATTCCACACACCACAAAGAAATAGAAAAAGTGTTAACAAACACTGGCATATTCTCCAGGGTAACACAGAGCTACAAAATTATATTGGAACACATCCTAAATTTATCTATCGAAAAGCTCCAAATTTAAGAGACCATCTGGTGAGATTGTGCCTTTAGAAGTGAAAACACAGTTCCATCAAAAATTATATCTAAAAGTTTCCACAGATGCAGGGATTGTGCACTCTGCAAGAACATAAAGAAGAAATTGTTGAGCTACACATCTGCATCCAATAAGAAGGAGACATGTATAGAGGAATTTATCACCTGTAACAGTAAGAACTACATCTATGTGATTAGATGCAGGTGTGGTTTGGAGTATGTGGGACGCACCTCCAGACCCCTGAAAACAAGATAGGCTGAACATCTTCAGAATATCCGAAAGGGTCTGGAGGTGCATCCAATGTCTTCCCATTTTAAAAAATGCCATAATTGTGACCCTGCAGGGATAGAAAGTTTTTGCGGTATGAAAAAAATGAATCCTCATTGGAGGTCACACGATGCTGGATCTAGTCTAGCTAAGAAGGAAATGGAGTATATTTTTAATTTGAATTCTTTAGATCCACAGGGACTGAATCAGGAATTTATCAGAGGAGTCAGTGTTTCCTCCGTTTTCCTATGTGTGCAGCAAATGGCAGCTGCTGCTGTGTCACAGTGATGTCAGAATCTGCAATTGGACATTTAAACATCGATGCGGTAAGATAGCGGCTCCCTGCATAAGTGGGACATTTTGCACACTATTCTTTTCCTGCAAAGGATCGTTATCTTAATTCTCTCACCTACAAGAATTGCACATCTTCCACTAACAATAAAACAAAAACCTAACTGATACGGAACTACTAAGACTCCCTATAAGGTTCACGTCAACAAAGGGAGGGAAATTACAGCAACTCACCATTGAGTTACTTTGTATCCACTCTTTTGCTACATACCAATCTGCTGGAACAAAAAAGGCATAACTTATACGGCTCCCTGCAACAGTAGGGATATCTTGCATAATACCTGTTTCTTGCAAAAGATCATCTTACAAAATTATTTCATCAACAAAGGACTCCATTTATAGCAAGCTAAAACCTAACTGATACGGAGTTACAAAGGCTCCCTATCAGTTCAGCGTCATTAAAGGGAGGGAAATTACAGTAACCCACCATCTAGCTAATTTATCGCGCTGGACTCTGTGTGTTTCCCTAAACCTAAACACCCTTATCTCTAAACCCACCTATTGAAAACTCAATTGAAGTTGAATATATATCTTTTATTACTCATCCAATAAAAATTGATTTTATTTCATCTATGTTTTATCTTTTTTTCCACTAAATAGCGCTGTTAGAATCTTAATTATTTTTTCTTTGTACCTGGTGCTTTTACTCTCTTATTTGAGCTAGAACTTCATTCTAATCTTTTAATAGTGGACTAGATTGTTTTAGAGTTTTTTAATGTCTCTGTTATGTTTGCTCTAAGACAGAGTTTATTTGGTATATTTTTATTATTTTTATTTATGATTTGATGTAACATGCAAGAATTCTGATTGTATCTCATGTTATGATTAAAATGATATGTAGTCACCTACATGATTAATATTTTGGTATCACAATGTATGGTAGACCACTATATATATTGTCCTAAATTTGTCATTTGTACATCAGTACATCATTTTTTTATTTGAATTTTCCTATTTGATACACAGCACTTTAATTATGTATTTCCACTTATTTCTTTAATGTACTCGTTTTATATATGTGTTTGTAGCACAGTCAAATTATGGATTTGATTCTTTATGGCTTAGAATATAAGATTTATTGCCATATCTAAATGTACTCTGGTTATCTTAAAGATAATGAATGCAATTGTTTTATATATATGTTTATAGCACAGTCCTATTTATGGACTTGATTCTTTATGTCTCAATATATAAGATTAATTGCCATTTTTAAATGTACACTCGTTTTCATAATAGCATTTAGGTATGTTGTCTATTACTCTTATTATTATTTAATCACTTAGACACTTATGCACTTTAATGGTTTATCATACAAGTTAAATTGCCAATTAAATGCACACCGGCTTTCTTAATAGTAATATATATATGCCACTCATCATTCACCCACTCAGACACTTATGCACTTTAATTATTTCTGACTTGCTATATTTTTATTCAGTAGTAGTTCACCTATTAAATGCACTATTAGCGCTTATTATTTTATTGCAGTGATTCTGCCCATCAGCATTCATGTGTATATGTATATAGGATGTTTTTAATCTTAAAAAATAATTTGCATTTTTGTGAATATTTTTCCCTCGACCCGACACATAGCGGCATATAGGGTTAACTCTGGAGGGGTAATAGAAGTACCGCCTAGAGAGGAGGAGAATAAGACGTTTCTTTGCGGGAAAAACTATTTAAATCTCACTTGAACTTCAACAAATTGCTTTTGAGAAAGGGAAGTTCCCGAAACATGTTAAGCAGATCCGTTCCTGTAGAGTATCCTGATCGTTTACTTTGAACTCCAGTGCTTCAGACAGTGTCCATTGTCTATATGATCGTTGGCTGCGTTAAACGTCCCGGCCAGGCGCTTTAAAGACTCTTTTTCCATCGGCACACCATCCTTTCTCTGGGGTAGGAGCGTTCCTAAGGACTTCTGCGTTTTATCGTTGTTTATTTATGTGGTTTTATTGTATGTGATTTTATGCCTTGTTTTTGATCTAGTAAAATAATTCCAATTCAGGCAGAGTGTTCAATCAATTTATAACCCATCAAATTGTACTCACACCATATTTTTTTATATCTCTTTTTATCTCTCTTTATGCATATGGACGGATTATGGGAAGTCTAATCTGAATTAACATTTTACACTCATCTCAACCATGTTGGAGAGTGACTCTGTATCATGTGCCCTGCTGTCCCTATATGCCGCTATGTACATTGTTTAATTAATTTAATTTATTTGTTTACATTATTTACTTTTTGTTTATACACCTTTGATATTTACCAGTACTCACACCGTTCCTGGGCTTTCACCCATTATATTCTTTTTTGTATGCTTGAAAGGTTGGACCCTTTCATTTAATGGGAGACTACTGCAGGTTTTTTTAGCGCTTTTAAAGTGGTATACCCCCCCCCCCCATAAATACATT
>WWET01002102.1:175178-185435 GCA_011038615.1 Limnodynastes dumerilii
TAACGTGAGCGTCCCTTACTATGCAACATCTGCCTGGCGCATGCGCATTAGAGCTACGGCTGCCGTACTAGCGACGGCGGCCGTAGCTCTGGATCAGGCCCAGTGTCCGATGTAAATAGTCCTGGGTGCAGTGATATTAAGTGGCACAGGTCAATGATATTGCCCAAAGATTTATCAGTATTAATATTAAAATAGTATTACTAACAGAGCATTGCCCAACTAAAATCCAAATAGACACTCACATTTGCCAGCTGGTGCACAACAGGTTACAGAGGGGCAAACAGAACTGCATGGCATTTCAGAAGCCACAAAGTGATGTGTAAAGATGGAATAAATGCACAGCCCAATAGCAGACTCAAATCCAAATCCACCCTCAGTTTAGTAGAGACCAGGTAAATAGCAGGTAGAGAACTGAAAGAATTACAGTAGACCTTGACCTTCATCGCGTTAGCATGGGATTTGAGCCCCAGGTCCAACACAGGCTCCGCATAAACTGTCAGGTAGGTCTATTTAGCGTGAGTTTGGACCTGGACTCCCTGTCTGACCATGAGGTTGTGCAAATGTTTAGGCTTAGCCATACCAACCTCCTGAGCATTTATAAGCAGGTGAGGAGTGATTTTGACCAACCAACATCACGGTCACATGCAGTGTCTTTGCTGCACAAATTATTTTATGCCATCCATTTTATGACCACTGGCTCTTTCCAGTCTGTGGCCGGAATTTTTTCCACGATTTTTTCATGTTACTTTTCTCATGTGTTAAGTTCACTTAAATTTTTTTTAAATATATTTCTGCTCCCCCAGCTAGGAGTCACAATGGTGAGTCCTATAGGTAGCCTTCTATAGAATATAAGGGTTTTATAATGTCCTGGGAGACATAGATTGCACACATATCCCGCTTTGTTAATCAACATCAGCACCATTCTCTTAATGTTCAGGTGGTCTGTGATGCTAACATGAAAATTGTGAGTGTGTTTGCCGGCTTCCCTGGGTCAAGCCATGACTCCTCTATCTTGAGGCAGTCATCCTTGTTTACCAAGTTTGAAACTGGACAAATGCCAGAGGGATGGCTGCCTAGTGAGTATTATAATATTTATGTATCTGACATATTGTTATTAATTTTGATGGGTATGTTTCTATAGTATATATTTGTTTTTTTAATAGGGGACTCAGGATATGGGTGTCGGCCCTGGCTGATGACTCCAGTATTGAATCCACAATCTCCTGAGCAACACAATTATAATTCTGCACACATTGATACTAGAGGAGTGATAAAACGCACCTTTGGTTTGTTAAAAACTAGGTTTAGGTGCCTGGATAAATCTGGTGGCGTGTTGTTGTATTCACCATCTAAAGTATCTGAAATTGTGCTTGCATGTTGTCTACTGCATAATGTCGCCCTAAACCAACAGTCCCCAGACATTATTGCAGTAGAGGACACAGTGCAAGGAGCCCATCTAACATCAGGAGAAGTGTTTACTGTGAGTGGGAGGCAAACTAGGGACTCCTTAATTTCTGCGAGATTCACATGTAAGTATTGCATATGTTTATACTTTGATGTAGTATAAAGTGTTATGTTAAACAAAGATTTTTTTTAGTACCCCCTAATCATTAAAAATTTACCTCAGCATTTGCTCATGCATGTTATATTGGACTTACACTCACCTGTGTCCTATACTTTTAATTAAATTTTTTTTGGGTTATTTTACATTTTAAATCCTTAATAATGAAGAGCATGTGCGTAGCATATATATTGTGGTATATGTTTTAAAATTATTAATAAATAGCTGTTTTATTGTCAACCTTGATAAATGAAAGTATTTTTTATGATGTGTAGAATATATATATATTATGTCAAGATTAAATACACAAATTTTAGACAAAACATTTTTTATTTCACATCCTCAAATAAGACTTTGTTTTGTCTTTCAATTGTATATTTTTGAGAAACAACCAAAAACAAATATGACAACTTGTTTAGCATTAGCAACAAACACATTATTATTTCTTTCTTTCTTGAGGATTTCCTGATAGGGGTTTGTGGTCGCCCTAATCCACCCCTGGTTCTACCCCCATGCCTAACTGCTGTTCTACGGCCTGGTGCTGCTGGTGTTGATGTCAAACTTGTTTCAAGAGATGACAAAGAAACACTAGCTGGCACAGGTGTGTTCTGGACCATTGTTTGGGCTACTTGTTGGGCTAAATGAGCTAAACTAACATTAAGTTCTCTCACAGCATGTCCTACATCCTGAATAATGTGAGACATTTGAGTTAAAATAATATTTTGATGCTCTATTGCTACACCCAGCTGATTAAAACCCATCAGTGTTACATTATGATGATGTTGGACAGTCCTCATCAGCCTTCTCATTGCTGAATGTTGGCTATCCATGAATACGTTTTGCAAATCTTGGTCCCTATCAATGCTTTCTGCCATTCTTTGCAATAGGTTTTGTTGATGAATTTCTGCTTGTGGCTGGTGTGAAGCATCTTCCTGTTCATCACAAACACCTGGTGAAGGCTGGACGTGCGGGGAAGCTGGAACTTCTTCCAGATTAAGGATAACAGTTTGCTCATCCTCAGGTTCCACAACCATGATGTCCATGATGTCTTCATGTTCAGGTACAACAGGACAATCATCTGTAGAAAACAGATTATGAATGTTAAATAATGTTTTTTTTCCTTTTTTTTTTTTTACAGATGCAAACATTTACTAGATGAAGATGAACTATAGATGATAAAACTCACCAAAAACATCATCGTCTGAGGATGTAATTTGAACTTCAACTGGAGCAGACGGCTCTTCCACAGGTGATTCCTGAGACGGAACAGCTACTGAACAATGGCAAATATAAAAAATTTAGCATTACATATATATATATATATTTTTTTTTTAGTTATTTATTATGTCAACATAACTTTTTATTTTAACATTTTTAGTGAATTGCAAACATTTGTTCAAAGATTTTTTCTGTATAAGATGCATACTTCAACATTTTAATTTTAAAATTAAAAGGTTAACTACAATGTCTATGACAGATTTACATTTTTTTTTAATTTTTACACATAATTACCTGCATCCTCAGGTGTGTCCGTGTCCTGCACATTAGTGCCCTCCAACAACTCCTCAGAAATTATAGGGCGCACAAGATCCTCATATTTTTTAAAAAGGATTTTTTTAGCAGGACCACCACCTGTTTTCCTAGCAGATTTCCTCTCTGCTTCCATTTTTTTTTTTTACACAGATTTTTATATCAGAAAAACGCCTCCTACACATATTTTCTGACCGTGTATAGAGGCCTACAGCATTCACCGATGAAACCACTTGGGTCCATAATGTTTAGTGGCATACGATGTGGATGCTGCATCCTCCCCTAACAATTCACCATAATGGGCTATAACACTCTCAACCAGGACTTCATTTTGTTTTTGCAGGTGGTCGCTGAGAAGGCTGAGAAGGGCCAGCACCATCATCTGACGCAGTAGACATGATGAAACTATGAAAAAACAGAGATTTTTTTTTTTCATTTATAAATGTATATTTTCTATAACACATTGTACATGTAATTTTTCAATGAATGTTTGTATTAATATTTGTTTAAGACATTAAAAAAAAACCCATAAACATACATTTAGGACATGCATTACACATATAATACTAATGAAGTCATATAATAATGACTTCACATGTGTATAAGCACTTGTATGTATTGAGGCCTGCATACAGACCATACCATGTACACATACACATATTTAGTGCCTGATTCACATTTGCACTTCAACATTTATTATATTACATGTTACAGCTTATCAATAATATGTTGAGTTGCAAAAAGAGGCAGATTTTAAAATTTAAAACACAATTAAATATGACGTTTTAACATTTTTAAACTTTTTTCTTTTTACACAACATAAAAATGAATTATGTATTTATTATATTACATGTGTTAAACACATCTAAATATAATGTTTTGAATAATTTCTATACTCTTATACACACCATACTTTTAAACATTGTGGAGCAGACCATTACACTTGGACTTTTGATCAATCTTCACATAAAAATATGAATCAGGCCCTTAAACATTCTTTTGCAGATACATGTATATATAAATGATCACATAAATAAGCAATAGCAGTGTAACATAGAAATGTCTTTAAATAAAATAACTATGGTAAAGGACAATTACCATATTTAAAGTCAGTTTTTAAAAACGTTTCACATGTTCCTTTTGAAATTTATATATGCAAAACACATTCCCAGCCACTTTGTAAAAAAAAAAAATTTGGATAGTAAAAAATAATTATCTTTTATTTTGATTACATTTGATGTTTACATGTATAAATTTATATCATTTACAAATAGAAAAGTTATACTATATTTTAAGTTACTTACAGAGTCAGATTAGTTGAAGGAATTGAAAATTTTCTTCCAGAAAAAGCCAGGAATGCAGCCAGTAGAGACACAAAACACACTAAACCACTAGAGCACTTCTAAAAACTGCAAATCAAAATGGTGGCAGAAACCTTTTTATACACAGTTTGAAATGTCAAATATCGCATGATTTCTGCATTCTCACACGATTTGCATGTATATTACGCGATTTTACAAAGAAATATCAAAGCCTATACTTTAACATGAGCAGGCAGCAAATCGTCTATATCGCCGCGATATAGCACATAAGAAATCGCAGAACATCACCTGTGTTTTCAAAAATCGCGACCAAATCGTTTCTTAATGAATTTGGAATTTTTTAAAAAAAAATCGCTGCAAAATCGCTGCGATGGGCCGCGATTCTAAATCGCGGCTAAAAAATCGTTTTTAATGAATGAAGCCCTTGGCCTCTAGCTGTCTATAAAGAAATCCTGTTTTCTATTGATTCAAATAAGTGATTGCGGTAATTATATCACTCTCTATTATTCATGCTGTAAGCTGCGGACATTTTCAAACACAAAAGTTACAACTCCAACTTCCTTTTATCTGCAGTTAAATCAAATTCAATTTTTCTACATTGCTAATAATTTTTTTATTTTATTGAATACATTTCCATCATGGAGCAACAGTCTACAGACCCGGTGCATCCTTGTTGTACTAGTTCTGTGACTGTCAATCCTCCTAGTACTTCAGCAAATTTTACCGGTAAAAATGGAACATGTTTAAGAGGAAAGCATAAGCGACGGTACTTCCAAAGGGCAAACTTGTTATTCCTGCCTGGTAAAACTTCATCAGAAAGTTATATTAGAAAAGTGATGGCAGACAAATATCATATAGCCAACATACCATACACTACATGTAGTGGTAAGGAAAGGCTCAGACCGTGGACATCATTTGTGGTTGCTGGTGCTGCTACTGTTATATGCACTAGAGTCTCCACAGCAAAATTAATTTCCAAAGAAAACCAGGAAGGATCAGTCCCCAACAAAAATGTTGCCTTATTCAGTTTCAAAACTAAATGAGGAGAGTAAAAGGTTGTCCACAAAATCTAGCAGTGATTCCGACAGTTAAGATTCTGAGTATATGGTCATTTTATAGAAGCCTCCTTACATTTGTGATCCTTCTCCAAATGTCATGATGAGCACCATTAGTCAGAATAATGATGCTATTGGCTTTGATATTGAAATTGAGGATGCAACGGTGGTAGTAGAAAATCAGCCACAAGTTGAGGGTGCTCGTTATCTTGTTGACTCACATGGTGATGATCATGATGATGATGAAGGTGTTGTAGAACAAGTGCATGGCAATGTGGAGGATGATGTCATTTGTGCCGAAGAAAGTCAGACTTTGCTGTCAACATTTATGCCCGCGAGCAGCGCCTTGTTATGCCTGGTCAAAGAACTAAAAAATCAACCTCCTCTGTCTGGAAATATTTTTATCCAAATCCTAGCAACAGTTGTCAAGGCATCTTTTCCATTTATAGTGCCAAAGTCAGTAGTGTCAAGGACATCAAACATCTAGGCACCTTCTCCCTGTTACGTCATTTGCAACGAATCTATACTCAAAGTTTATCCAAAACTTCAGCAAAATCACTTTTAGCAGGCAGTCCATAAACTGCTGCTTATAATAGGGATATATCCCAATATGTCCAATCTCCACCTGCAACACCTTCATCATTAACATCTTCATTTGGGATGCTGCGTAGTCCTGCATTGCATTTACTTAGCCAATGCGACTCCCTTGAGGAATCCGTGAGCTGGTCCTGCTGCTGTTGCGGGTGAATACTCATCACAGAAGGGAACCAAGAAGTCTGTCTATTTCAAACAACAATTGTCTGTGGAACAAGCTTTTGCTAGAGGAACCAAGTATGACAGCTTCCACCCTGTAGCAAAGTGCATAACTTAAGCCATGACAGCTATGATAGCAGTAGAGTTACATCCTATATTCTCAGTTAATACACCGGGTTTTATAAGATTGGTGTCCACGCTACTAAATTCCATCACAATGCTACTTTTCCAAGACAGCAGTTCTAGAACTATAACATGACATAAAAAGAAAAGTGATTTGTTGTCTACAAAATGCCATTGTGCCGACTATACATATAACTACAGATATGTGGACAAACGGCACTGGTCAAATGAAAGATTACAAATGTGACAGCACACTGGGTAGGGGAATCACCTTCAGCAGCAGCAGTCGTTCACCTCCAGGTCATTCACAGACAGGCTACTGTTTGCAACTGATTTCAATATTTTGGATAAACTATGTGATGTCTTGGCCAACTGGCTGACCACACTACAACTGTCCACAGGCTTCATGGTTTCAGATAGCATAAGTAACATTTTATACGTATTGTGAATTTGCAAATTTGACCATATACCATGTTTTGGGCACACAATCAACTTGGTAGTGCAGCATTTCTTAAAAAATGACAGATCTGTGTAGTAGATGCTTTCTGTGGCACGTAAAATAACTGGCAATTTACGACATTTGGCTACCACCTGCCGAACTTTGCATGAGCTTAAAAAAAATTTCCATTTGCCATCACACCAACTGAAGCAAGAAGTAATAACTAGGTGGAATTCCACATTTTATATGCTGCGGTGACTGGAGGAACAACAGCAAGCTATTAAGAAGTACACCTCAAGCCATGACATAAGGAGAGAGGGATATTACCTTACTGCAGCACACTGGAGAATAATCTCTGTGTTATGTAAGATACTAAAACCTTTTAAAATTGCAACCTATGAAGTCAGTTCTGATTCTGCCAGCATCAGCCAGGTAATCCACTTAATTAAGCTGATGGAGACAAAGCTGGAGATTCTAAAGGAGAAGATTATGGTTAGCGAATTGGGCAAGTATGTTGGACAAGTTGTGAATTGTCTTCGGCAGAACACTAGGGTTAGTCAGGTCTTGGGAAAGGATCAATATATTTTGGTGACCATGCTTGTTCCTAGGTTTAAGTGCATGTCAGGTAATTTTTTTCTGATGACACAGATCTTAGGAGATATGAAGAGCTACTTGTGAGCAACTTGTCAGATCATGTTGCATATAACACGTGTCCTCCTTCAGCTTCTCCAGGAACTTCTATTGCCGGGTGACAACTGTCATTTTTAAACACAAGCACTGGTGATTGAGAGTCAACACAGCGCACCACAGTCTGAGATTATGATATCTGGTCAGGCTTAAAAGACATGGCCACATTTACTAACAACACTACCGTGAGTCAATCAGACTCAATAAAATGTTGCTTGATTACATGAATAAAATTAGCACCTCATTAGGTCCATTTCAATACTGGAAAAAAGGTGGACACCCATATACAAATTAGCAATAAACTACTTAAGCTACCCACCCTCCAGTGTATACTCTGAAAGCAACAAAGGCTAAACCCCAAAAAATTGAGAAGTTGATGTTCATTAAAATTAACTACTCATTGTTTTTTGATGAACATACTAGGCACAAAGGGCCATCAAACAGTGTCACGGCTGATTCTAGTGGGGATGAACTAATATTGTGCGTTGATGATATTAACAAATGTGATAAGGATAGTGGTGAGGAGGGTGAAAACTCAAACCTTGTGTGCATTTCACCCTAGTAGCCAGAATTCCATCTGTGAGCTAAAAAGACCACATTTCCCTCTTCTTTACCGTCCTAATTTCTCTTGTTAGTATACTTGTCTGGCACCAAGGTGCTTGGTTTGTCAAACAGTACATGTCCGACATATTTGTGTCGGGAGGGCTAAAGGACATGAAGTTTCACAGGGAGTGCTTGCTGTTGTGTTGCTGGAACTACTCTTAGACTTGTACTCAACCAGGAATCCCTTGTCATGGCTTGATGGCTGCTACGTGAATCTTGCCCTGGAGTTAACAAACTTTATATAATTGGGTGTACTCCTTCAATATGAACGTGCTTTACTAGGCAGAATTCCATCTCCATGCCAAAAAGACCACTTTTCTCTCTCTTTTCTTTACCGCCTTAATTCAAGTTTAAATTTTGTGGTAGCACCTCAATTTTTTTTTATATTCTCTGTCAGCCTCTGCAGTCTCTGCTGTCTGCGCTGTGGGTTAAACAGCCAGGTCGTTCATCAGGCACAAGTCTGTAAGTGCCCGACTGAACAGTGCGGTGATGTAGCATGGTACTGGCAGCAAGTGGCAGACACGGGGCACATCACAGAACTCCTTCTTCTGTAACTTCAGCATGCTGACCATAATTGGCTGGAATAAATTTGTCAGCTCTATTTTGTATTGCTGTTTATAGTGGTCCACCACTTAGTCAATCCCTCGTCCATAGCTACATCCCTCAGCTGCATCAGCTCTCCCTGGTTGGTCTGTCTGAGTATGCCCTCCTGTGGGAGAATTTGTGGTAAATCCATAGCCCGCAAAAGAGGTGCCACAGTACATATTCTTCATGTTGCTCTTTCGAGTGTCAGGACTCCTGGTTTTTCACCCAGAATATAATCCTGGGATTCCCAACCTCATCCTCAGGTACTCTGTATGCTTTATTATTGTTGATAGGAGCCGCTTGCTTACCATGCCTCTCACCTGCCTCGCGGCTCCCGCAGTCTCTGTCCCTCGGCGTCTGCTCGTGGCGGTGCCTCAGACTCTCCTGCACCGCCGCGTTGAAAGGTAAACAAAGCCACGTGTATCGTGGCTGCGGCTTCTGCAGGCGCGCGCGCGACTCTCTGCAGGCGCGTTCCCTCTCTCCTCCATACGGCCAATCACCCTTGCCCTGATCACAGCTTAGCCTATCAGAGGCAAGCTGAGTCTATTTAATCCCTCATCTTCAGCAGTTCCCTGCCGGTTATAGAGTCTGTTCTCAGCCACTGTAGCCTGCTCCTTCATTGTCTGTTTGCCTAGCGCCCTGTGCCTAGTGATTGCTGAGTGCCCTAGCCTGTCCTTGCCTTGTACCTTCCTTGTTAACCCTCTTGTTACCAGCCCCTGCCTTTCTCCCACCTGCCTGTTACTCCCCGCTCGTTTTGCCTCCTGACCTCTCCCGTGTGATAGTGTTTGTTTACCCCCTCGGGGGTAACCTCTGGTTGAGTGAGTGAGCGTCAGTTCCCCGTTAGTCCTGTTCGTCCCTTCAGTCCTGTTGCGTGGTCCCCCTCAGTCCGCTGTCTACCGTCTCGGTGTTCTCTGTAGTTTGTCTCCCGGTAAGTGCCTACTTACCGGTCCTTCTCCCTCGTTTTTGTTGTTCTCAGTCCTCTCGGGGTTTCACTGTGTGGTGTCTTTCTTTCTCTCCTCCGGGTCCAAGTTCAACGGAGTACGACCACGCCCCCGGGGGGGCACAGTCCATCCCCACCTTCAGGGGCTCTGGTGAAGAACCTCCGGGTGGTTACGAGTTTGATCCGGAAACTTGCCCGGCACTTCTGTGGGATCTTGTCGAGGGCACTCCGGTACTTCACCGGTAAAACCGGAGTTCCTCTCCTGGGCCACACCGGTACCTCGGGGGTAATCCCGGTGTGCCCTAACACGTGGGAGTCCATTCCCAGGTTCTACTACTCCTGATTCCTCCGGCTGGACCTGTTCTTCCTATACCTGCCTACAGGTATCGTAACACCCGGTTAAAGGAAGATAAGAGCCTGCAGCACCTGGTATTCACATATAGTCTCCAAAACAAGTACTAACCAGGCCCAACCCCACATCGCTACCAAGATCAGACGAGATTGGGCGTGTTCAGAGTGGTATGGCCGCAGGCGAAGATGCGTGTGCTGAGGGCGGCATTGCAGCTTACGCACAATTGAAGAGTTGTGGCAAGATATAGTCTCCTGTTAAAGGAAGAAAAGAGCCTGAAGCACCTGGTATTCCCAGGTAGTCTCCTAAA
>WWET01002102.1:223305-269522 GCA_011038615.1 Limnodynastes dumerilii
TACATATATACATATACACATATATACATATACACATATATATATATATATATATATATATATATAAACACATATATATATATATATATTTTTTATGTATATTTCTAATCTTATTTCATCCATATTTAATATGTTTTAATATGTATTATTATCTGCTTTAGCATTGATCCCAGTTTGTTGTGTTCTCTGGTTTTTAGTGAAGATTTTACAGTAAAAAAAGGTATTTAGGGATTTGAAGTAATTCGGTTTTATTATATGTATTTTATATATTTATTTATTTAATTGGTTACTCACATTCTTTGCTAATCGTAATTGTGTAATAATTATGGCTTATAACCTGGAGATTTGGTTCCACTTCAATAATTTTAATTGGTTATTAACATTTACATTCTTTTTAATTATGTATCAATTATGGCTTATAGCTTGGAGATTTGGCTTCACTTACACGTTTATGCTGAAATTATGAATATTTATTGTGTCTTTAGGGATAATTAGTTTTCCAGGGGAAGGGAAGCTGTGCGGCGCCCTCCCCAGATACTACTGTTACTTACCCCTTATAATAAAATCCCAGTTGACGCTAAAAGTATGGGATGGATACTTGTCAGGGAGAGGAGAATAGCTATCTCAGGAGGAGGGAAGCCATGCGGCGCCTTTCCCAGCTGTTACTATTATTCCTTTATTGTTAGAAATCCCTGCAGTAAATTACCAATGTTAATAATAACATTCGTTTGAACATTAAACTGATAGAAAAGGTTTGGCATACCTTATATTATATCTCCACTCCCTAAGTCCCCTTTTATCATAAAGATTTTAATATCATACAGTTCGTTCCTTATGTGTATAATTCGTAATTCATCCCTTGAACAAACTATGCCTATGATTCTTATTCAAAATAAATCCCTCCATATGTCATATGTGAGATTTTAAATATTTTTTTAATATCCTCTAAATTTATTGTGAACATAATAAATGAGATAAATTTCCTCCTCTACCTTCTGTTATATACACCACTGATTCTAAATATATATCCTTAATAAAATACTCCTTTTTTAGGTATCTACTACCATTATTTCCCCTCTCCCTTTTAAATATACATTTCAAATATACATGATTGGCATCTTGAGACTGCTTTTATGTTCTAATGTTTTAAAATTAGTTTGTTCTGATTGTTGCAATATTGTATCTTGTTGCTTAGAATAATCCTGTCTGACTGCTAAATCTAGAATTTTTCACCAATATTATGGACCTGTATCTATGTAAACAAAAAGAATTAGGAGCTTCCGTTACATCACAGACTGGACACCACCAATTAATTATGTAGATGAGACAACCGGAACAAATAAATAGACTTTTCCTTTGAAGATCACTTCTTATTGTAATCACCCCCTGAGGAAGTCGGAGAAGGCAAAAAGCCCAGACGAAACACATAGCTTAGATACAAAGTTACAGCTTGCCTTTTAAAAACTTATCTGCATCAAAGCGACGTGCAAACGCGTGCACCCAAGCAGAAGGCATCAACACAGATAAGCTTATGAATGCTTAATTTTGATTTTATTTTTTTATGCATTTTAATAATTGCAAGTAAAGGATTTATGTTTTAAAATTACTCTACAGTGTTCCGGCATTGGTCTCTGTTTCTCATGAAAACATCATCAGTTATATATTTAGTCTTGCCAAAAGACTATATTTGGTACGCAGCTTATATTATATTATTATTTTTTATTATTTTTTATTTTTTTATTATTTTGGAAGTTTATTTATTGATATTATTTATAGATTTTTTTCTCATTATCAGTCTGTTTGCACCATATGATTTTCTGTGTGATTCACAAAGGTGTCACAGAATTGTCTATACTACACTTAGATTATCTATTATTCTTTTCCCTTTTTGTTTCCTGTTCGAATATTACAAGTGGATTATCAATCCCCTTTGGATTACAGTAAATACCACACTATATGGATATATATCCCTTTTTACTATTAGTTTGTATTGGACATTATCCAGGTGCAGTGTTTTCCTACACTAACCAGGCTCCTGACACCAGGGAGTCTAATTATTAAAACATTTTTAAAATCTGTATTGATAAAAATATATTGTGCACCCATAGTGAAACATTTACTGCATGATACAATGTATGGTTTGCCAATTAAAATTTATAATGGTGACAGTTTCTATTTAGACAACCCTATTTAGAATATTTTCTGTTTAGACAAGGCTGTATTTGGACAGCACTATGGGCCGGATTTATAGCCCCGGACGTATTACACATCCATCCTTAAATTACTGATAATAGCTACCGCACATGCGTAGTAACTATTTTACGTAATCTACGTATCGTTTTGTCATGTAGATTGCTGTTAAAATGTAATTTGGATGAAGTCAATATCCGAACATTAGATATATAGGGCCTGATTCAGAGATACGATTTCCACGGCACTTAGGAGCGTATATATAAGATCTTAGAAAATTTGCATTACTGCGCATGCGTAGTAATAGTGCAATGCCATCTATGTAGCGGTTAGGAGCGTAAATTCGCTAAGAGCGTAAGTTTGAATCGCACGCAAGCACTTAAGATCTTAAGTGCTGCGAATCTTAAGGATTTGCATGGAAATGGGCGGGGGGAGGCAGGGAAATGAGGGAAAGTGGGCGCGGGCTGACACTTAGGATCTTAAATGAACGCTACCACGTCACTTAAGATCCCAAATGACAGCGCAGAGTTAGGACTAGTCAATGGTGGTCTAAGTTTAAGATCCACCGCTGTTTGCAAGGGGAGTGACTATTTATGCAGTGGGCTGTAACCTGCTGAGATCTTAGCTAAGGTGCATATATTTGCGATCTTTTCGCAATCGCATCTCTGAATCAGCCCCATAAATATTATGTATTATTATTATATAATTGTTTAGATATAGATGCTTGTTTAGTGTTTAATTTTTGTATAGGGCATGTATAAATACATTAGTTATTTAGTTGTGGAACAAAAGAGTATTTCAAATAAAGATTAAAGAGCCTTTCCAAGAAGTGGCCAGCAGGGAAGGAGGAATTCCAGGGAACAAATTCTACTCTCATGGACATTCCTGAACAAATTAAAGTTTTATCTTATTTGGAAAGAAAGGCTGGTGGGAAGCTTACCATTTAAAATTCAAGGACTGTGGAACGCCTATTTCACCACTTCAACCAAAAACTATATGACATGTGGATTGTAATTCAGAGAGAAATTTTTAAGAGAAATTTTGAGTGATAATGTTATCACAATGTTTGCATTTTGTTTTGTTTTTGTATATAAACCTTTTTATATATACTTAAAGTATTTTTGATTCTTCATTGCGTATATGCGGTCTTAAAGACCGCATATATGCAATCTACATAACAAAACGATACGTAGATTACGTATAATAGTTACTATGCATGCACAGTAGCTATTATTGGTAATTTAAGGACGTATGTGCAATACGTCCGGGGCTGTGATTTCAGCCCTATATTTCTAATTGTTTCTATTTTGACATTTCTATATTTTGATATGTCACTATTTATACATTACGTTATTTCACGTTATTTTGATTTAGACACGTCTATATTACACCACAGCTCTATTTTGAAAGTGTTATTTCCAAAGTCTAGATTTTGAAAATGCTGTATTTAGACACCTACTCGGTTGAATAGGTTGTATTTAGACAAATATATTTCAAAAGGTCCATTTTGATAGTTATTTATTTTGATAAGTCAGTTTTTCAAAAGGGTAAATTAGAATTTCTGTAATTTTTTGCTCTTTGAAACTCCATCATCATACTTCTTTGTCCCACAATGGAGTTCCACCTTCAGTGCCAGCTTATTTTTGGTTCTTGTAATTCCCAATTGGTCACTTTCATACACTGACTACAAATTGAGAGGAAACAGTTTATTTGTCTCCTGAAAATACTGAACCAAGGGCTTAGTACCGGGTGGCATAACACGTTTTACTTCCTGAAAATTATCAGGAATATCTACAGGAGGTATGAAGGCCAGAGATTGTAAGTGCCTACATCTTAATGCAAGGGCTCTCTTTTAGAAGTAGAGGCAGCCGAAAGTTATTTTTTGTCTATCTCTATTTCAAATAGGCAGCCATTTTTTTTATTAAATTTTTTCAGAAAGGGTTAGGGGGAGGGTAAGGCTCTGGGAAATCCCGGTTAGGTTAGGGTTAGGGCGATGGAAGGGGAGGGTGAGGGTTAGGATCAGGCAGCGAGGAAGGGAGGGTTAGGGTCAGGCTGTGGGGAAGGGAGGGTTAGGGTAAGGATTAGGGAAAGGGTTGGGGTTAGATTTTTTTACTTACCTTTCGGAGCACTGTGTTTGGTGCTCCAAGAATCGATTGCTTTGCCTCTTCAGTTTTTCTAGTCTTAGTTCTATCCGGTCTCCCCTGAAAACTTCACTGCCCTTGCACCAAAACAGCTGGTCAGGACAGGAGCAGAGTCTGGAGATAGCCTGACTAACGAGAAACCACGAGGACGCCGACTTGTTGCTACATTGTGGCCGGTTCCTGGAGATTAGAGACGGACTCTGCATTTATCTACAAACTGTGAGTGACCCTCTCTGTGGAGATATCGGACAGTGCTCGGAACTTGTACAGACCGATACCACTTCAATAGACCTTGTCCTTAAAGGAAACTATCCTTGGAGATTGGTTGACATTCATTTGATACAGACAGACATTCATGCTTTTTTGCAGTACCGCTGTATATTTACAACAGCTTTCTATCTACAGCATTTGTCTGGGGATAGTATTGGACTCAATTTATATTTGCATTTTATGGTTTTGAATTTTGGATGGTATTAGGCAGTTATCTATCTGCCGTGGAGAGCATATGTTGTAAGGGTGATTTATCCTTTTGCCCTCTTATATCCACCTCATCTATTAGCCCTATACACGCTTGTCTATTCCGGGTTTACTCTTTTGGTGACACAGGAGTATGACTATTCTCAGTAATTTACTATTTAGAAGACAGGTATTTTTTGGGGTATTCCCCTGTTTCTTCACGGATATTTTCTGAGCTTTGTAGTAATAAGCGCTTATTAGGGACTGTTCTGTCTTTTTGTGGTCATAGTGTAATATTTATATAGAAAATGTAATTAATACTGAATAAAATATGCGTACATAAAATCAATCGAATAAAAGCTTATCAGAAAAATTTATCTCAATACAGCAACACGCGTTTCGTCCCAAGGATTTCAACCAATGGACTTCATCAGGGAGAAATAGAGAATCAAAGGCATGACAGCTTTAAGGGCCTTTAAATAGGTGCACTTTCCTTTAAGGGGCCGTGCATGTGCAGTAAGAATTGAATATTCAGGCGCCATCTTTATGCAAGCCCAAAATTCCATACAATTGTTTTATGACTTAAGAATAGTCAATAGCAAGCTTCATTTCAAATGGTCAGAATTTGGACTTTAAACTCTTATAAGTATCATGTGGGAGATATAAGTAACGCAAGTGCATATGTTTATAACTTCCATGGAGGAACGGGGTTGGGGCGCAAGCGCATTGCGTCTACCCAGTCAAACAGCTGAGATGGCGTTCTTTGGTGCGGATAGATGTCAGTGTAAATATACGACATCTATTAGAATAAGTTTAAAGCCCACATTGGTATAGCGATCACACTACCAAGAGAGTATACTTAGTTAGAAACAGTATTTTAAATGAAGCTAAAAGCAAAAACTATAAATGAGAATGGGGATATGGAAAAACCAGGAGTTTAATTGATTCTCCTAACGACCAACATATATATGGGGACAACAGCAGATCATGAATATATAAAAAAAACCTAAATAACAGTTATTATGACACAACCTAAAAATTTATATTATATAAGGATAATTCTACTAAGACAGCATTAAAATAAAACTAAGGTTAAAAATGGGACTATATACATATATAGACAATAAGATTTATATAAAAATCAATTAATTCTCTAAGAGGTCATCTTAACAGCCAGCATGTATATAAACAGGGGAACAGCAGTGAAAATGGAAAAAATATATCATAAATACAAATACAACTATATCACAAATAGCGAACTTTAAAAAAAGGTAATAATAATTCATATGATAATTCATTAAATTAAGTATGTTATAGTAGACGCAAGACAGGATTATATAAAACACAATAGGTAAGTAAGACACATGTCTATCCAAACTAACAGTGTAAACATAAAAAACATCCTGCATAATAACTACTTTAAAAAATGAGACTAAAACCTTTAAAAAGTACTAATTAAAACCCAAAGTATTAAACTAACACAATAATGAGTTAAAAGTTTAGAGAAAGGGGGCAATTTCATAGCTTTCATTAAAACCCTTAGGGAATAATGTGTTCAATTCATATATCCACTGTCACGAACTGTGAGGTTTTGTGGGACCTGTCCCGGGTTCCCAGGGAAACGACAGACGAGCAGGAGTGAAGTGGAATTCAGTGGTATTAATAACAGATAGTTGCACAAGATACAGAGTAAATGATAATGAATCACAGAGCGATGCCGGCTTGGGTCAGATGACGGAATGTCCAATAGAATAGAATGGTGACCAGGCTAAGTCGGACTAGAGTGAGAGGTGAATATCCAGAAGGTAGAGGAATAGGGTAGCTGGATAACTGGATCAGGATTAGATGGGTAGCTGGATCAGGATTAGCTGGATAGCTGTATCAGGATAGCTGTAGCTGGATCAGGATTACTGTAGCTGGATAGCTGTGTCAGGATAGCTGTAGCTGGATAGCTGTAGCTGGATCAGGATTAGCTGGAAAGCTGGATCAGGATTGCTGTAGCTGGATAGCTGTGTCAGGATAGCTGTAGCGCAGACAGGACCAGACTGCAGTGCAGACAGGACCGGACTGGAGTGTAGACAGGACCGGACTGGCGTGAAGTCTTGTACCAGACTGGCGTGATGAGTTGTGCCGGACTGGACGGCAAGGCTGCTGGACTGGACTGGATGGCAAAAGCTGCTGGACCGGACTGGACGGCAAGGCTGCTGGACCGGACTGGATGGCAAGGCTGCTGGACCGGACTGGGCGTCAAGGCTGCTGGACCGGACTGGATGGCAAGGCTGCTGGACTAGACTGGACGGCAAGGCAGCTGGACCGGACTGCGAGGACCACAGCAACTGGAACCAAAAAAGGACCCAGGACAGCGGAACCGAGAAGGCAGGACCAGGATGATGAGACCACTATGGCAGGACCAGAACAGCGAGACCAGGACAGCAGAACCAGGACAGCGAGACCAGGATGGCAGGACCAGGACAGCAAGACCAGGATGGTGGAAACAGGATGGCAGGACCAGGACAGAGAGACCAGGGCGGCAGGACTGGATCTGGATCAGAGTCAGAAGCAAGCTGGATCAGGACTGTAGTCAGAAGCAAGCTTGATCAGGACTGTAGTCAGAAGCAAGCTGGATCAGGACTGTAGTCAGAAGCAAGCTGGATCAGGACTGTAGTCAGAATAAACTGTATCAAGACTGGCTTGAATGCATGGATAGCTCCTTGAAGACCAAGTTGATCTGGGCACAGCATGGACTCCAGCATGGGAGTTTAAATAGCCCGCCCAGTGCACAGGTTGGCTGGAGGAATCATGTGTGTGCAACTGAGTGGTTACTGGGACAGGAGGCAAGATGGCGACGCCCATGCACCAGAGATGTAATGAAGCAGATGCCTAATCCCAGACACAAACACACATGCTGTAATGGAGACCTTTGCAAGAACCTCTGGAGGGCTGGAGAGTGGCACATAGTGGGGAAGCTGCTGCCAAACTGCTTATGGTCAGGTAAGTGCGACGCTTGCCGCCACAGACCGTGACATCCACATCATCAATCTTTGTGATAATTTTTTGGGGAGGTCACCACCTCTTACCCCTAGGGAAACATGTTCTATCATTTTAAAGGTCAGCCCTGTAGGATCTGAATTATGACAATGGGCAAAATGTTCTGACACAGTATGGCTCATTACTTTGTTTTTAATGTTTCTAATATGTTCTTGTATTCATAATCTTATGTTTCGTTTCGCACGTATTTCTTTCTACACAGGCATTCCAAAAGATATATAACGGAAGTAGTTGAACAGTTTAAGAACCTTTTTATAATAAATTCTTTGGTCTCGTCAGAGTTTGTAAATGTTTTGTTATTTTTATCTACATATTTGCAAATGATACAAGGTGTACATTTGAAAGAGCCTATACGTTTATTTCCCCATAAATTCTTGCGTGTAGTAACAGATGTATTTGGTAAGTTACTGATGGCTAGAATTTACTTCAAATTTTTAGCTTTTAGATAAACTATTTTAGGTTTTGCAGGGAGTACTTTGTTTAATATTATGTCTGACATTAACACTCCCCAGTGTTTTTCAAAGGAATTTTTTCCTTAAAAAAGAAGTAGAATCTGTGTTTGAATTTTTAGAGGAAGACCCTGATATGGAAATTAAACATAAGGGGGTAGATCCTGAACTACGTGTGTGCGTACGTATTTTAGCGGTGCATATTTTCGTACACGTAAGGTCAATACACTCCCCACGGCACACCCCTTGCACGGACGTATTTTCTCAAATTACGCGACCCAAACCCTACCTTAACTTTTCTTAACGTAACAGAATACGTCCGCTAACGGGCGTACAGACTACGCGAACGTACGCAGCTTAGCACGCCCATACTGTACACTTTAAATACCACCCCCCGCCTATTTCACGTAAAACGCACGTATTGGTCACTAACGTAAATTTGGCACGCCCACACGTAAGTATTTACGTTAGCAATACGTGAATTCTCCATACGTTTGAAAATACGCTACGTGAATGTGCGTATTTTCTGCGGTGCGCATGCGCAGTGCGTACAAATCTGCGAATTTACGTGTCCGCCACACGTAAATTCGCAGAAATGCGTAGTACAGGATCTGCCCCAAGATGTTTATATGTGATCTTATTAATTTTATTTTATCACATAACTATTTAAAATTTTTAGAGACATTTTATTTACAGGTGTGCGGGACTGCAATAGGGACGATTTTCGCTCCCAGTTTTGTGAATTTGCATATGGGCAGCTGGGAATGTAAATATGTTTTTAATAATAACCCTTTTACACAATTTATTTATTACTATAAAATATACATTGATGATATTTTAATAATTTGGAAAGGCCCAGAGTGTTAGGTTGCAACGGTGATCTGTTCACCGTCACGTCTATTTGGTTGCCAGGGTTACCCTATGCTTTAGATGCTTGCCGGTTTTCTCCTTAGCGCCGTGCGCATCGCGTCACTGCCATACACGCTTAGGGAGCGTCTATCACCTGCACTCGCATTGGCTGGCCGCGCTTCTTATTCTCCTCCCACATGTCTGTCGGCGCGGGTTAAAATTTCTCACTCCTTGGCTGCAGTCTCCTCGTGCTGTGTCTTGTCCTGACCTCGGATCCTGCTACTCGCTCTCCTGGCTACGTATCTATAGTCTCTCCAGTACCTCTGCTCTCTGCTGCTGGCGTGGTTAGATGTTACTGGTCTCTCGTTTCTCTGGAGCTCTTTAGTCTTCTTCTGTCGGTCCTCTTTCTATTGTGGTTGCATGCCAGTACTGTTGTTATTTTGCATTTTGTCTACAAGCAGTGTTCAGTACTTAGTGCTGTTGCTTATTATTCATTTGTCTACAAGCAGTGTTCAGTACATACTGCTGTTGCTTATTATTCATTTGTCTGCAAGCAGTGTTCAGTACATAGTGCTGTTGTCATTCAGCATCTGTTTGTTTAATTCATATCCAGCACATAGTGCTGTGGTTGTTTATATTCCATTTAATCACAAGCAGTGCCCAGCACATAGTGCTGTTGTTTGTATTTCATTTAAATCATGAGCTGTGTCCAGCACATAGTGCTGTTATTACTTGGCATTTATCTGTCTATTCATTCCTCCAGGTTCAAGCACATAGTGCAAGCTGTTATATTGCATTTTACTGCTTTTTCATATCCAGTACATAGTACTGTGTTTTGTTTTATTATCTGTTTTGTATGTGGCACATAGTGCCTGTTATTTCATTTTTGGCCCCTTGGCATCTTCATGCTGTCATTAATAAATTCAACTTTGCTACCAGTTAAGTTCCTCTTTATTGTGCATATTGATTATTGAGAATCACTGTCTGAGCTCTGAATGTCTTTCCATCTATGTTTCTAAACTCCCACTTTCCTACCCTTTTCCCTTCTCTCTCTGAGAGCGTAACAGTATAACCCGCCAGTACTAGGGAGGTCATTACTAAGATGGAACCAGAGCAATTGACTCCAGCTCAAGTCCTGGCGAATCAGATTCAGGCATTATCTCAGATCGTCCAAGATTTATCTGTCCGACTTACAGCGCAAGAGCAAGCTGCTGCACCTGCTCCAGTACTGAATTTGCCTACAGGACTATCCCAAGAACCCAAGCTTAATTTACCAGACCGTTTTACGGGTGATCGGAGAGACTTTCTTCGCTTTAAAGAAAACTGCAAGTTATATTTCAAATTAAGACCCACTTCTTCTGGAACAGACTCCCAAAGGGTTGGAATCATCATTTCTCTTTTGCAAGGCGACCCTCAAACATGGGCTTTTGGGCTAGCCCAGGATCATCCTGCACTTCAGACTGTTGAACGTTTCTTCCAGCTCATGGGCCAAATCTATGATGACCCGGACCGAGTCAGTTCTGCAGAGACACACCTCCACCTTTTTCGACAAAACAGAGGCACCGCCAAGCAATACAGTGCCGAATTTCGAAGATGGGTCACTGACAGTAACTGGAATGACCCTGCACTATGCAGCCAATTCCGTCTGGGTCTATCAGATCAAATTAAAGATTCACTTGTACAGTATCCTGCTCCTGAATCCCAAGAGGAATTAATGTCCTTAGCTATTCGTATCGATCGGCGACTACGTGAACGTCGAGGCAAAAAAGAAGGTCGTCTTCCACAAACCCTGAGATTCACTCCCTCACTTAATGAAGTGACAGCAGAACCAATGCAGCTTGGAGCATATCGACTATCTGAACAAGAAAAATTACGCAGGAAAACCCAAGGCCTTTGCCTTTATTGCGTTATTAAAGGACATTTAGTCAGAAACTGTCCCCTAAAGCCGGGAAAAGACCAGACCTAGATGAAAAAAGAGAGTTTCATCTAGGTCTACACCTCGTTTCCAAGATCAACTTTCTACTCGTTCCAGCAACTATTTCTTTCTATGATAAAAAGAAATCAATTCCCGCATTTATTGACAGTGGAACGGCTGGCAATTTCCTTGATATTGAGCTCGCACAGTCCTTGGACATTCCTTTTATTCCCCTGGAAACTGCTGTATCTATTTGTGCATTAGATGGGAAACCACTTGCTGGAGGTTCTATTATTTATTCTACTCCTATACAACTATATTTAATTTCCTCTTCATCCGTGCCTCTGATTCTGGGACATCCGTGGCTAGCCCTCCACAATCCTATTATCGACTGGTCCTCTGGAGAGATATCTCAATGGAGCCCGCATTGCCAAGAATCCTGTGTTGCTACACCCATTCGGTCAATTTCCTGCTCCAAAGAAAATCTTCCTGAACCCTATAAAGAATTTGCAGATGTCTTTTCCGAGAAAGAGGATGATACGTTACCACCACATTGGCCATATGACTGTGCAATTGATTTGATTCCTAACTCGAAACTTCCTAAAGGAAGGTTATATACCTTCTCTCTTACAGAATCCAAAGCTATGGACAATTATGTCACCGAAAATTTAGCCAAAAGGTTCATCCGACCATCCAAGTCTCCAGTGGGAGCTGGCTTCTTTTTTGTTGCAAAGAAAGATGGGACATTAAGACCCTGCATAGATTATCGTGCTTTGAATGACATCACCATTAAGAATTCATATCCTTTACCACTAATTTCGGACCTGTTCAATCAACTTTGTGGTGCCCAAATATTCACCAAAATCGATCTCAGAGGGGCTTACAACCTAATTCGTATCCATCAAGGCGATGAATGGAAGACTGCATTTAAGTGGACATTATGAATACCTGGTTATGCCATTCGGTTTGAGCAACGCCCCAGCAGTCTTCCAGGATTTAATTAACGACGTCCTTCGTGAATTCTTAGGGAAGTTCATTGTGGTGTACCTTGACGACATTCTCATCTACTCGAAGACTACTGCGGAGCATCGGTGTCATGTTAAAATGGTCCTGTCCAAACTTAGAGAGAATAAGTTATTTGCAAAACTCAGTAAATGTGGATTCGAAGTTAAACAAGTTCTCTTTCTCGGATATCTAATCTCAGCAGAAGGTTTTGCTATGGATCCCAGTAAAATCAAGGCCATTGTGGAGTGGGTCCAACCAAGCAACCTAAGAGCCATTCAGTGTTTCCAGGGGTTTGCCAACTTTTATCGTGACTTTATTGCACATTTCTCCTCAATTATGGCTCCTATTACCGATTTGACAAAGAAAGCTGCTGATCCAACTAACTGGCCACCACAAGCTATCCAGGCTTTCACCAATTTAAAAAAGGCGTTTATTTCTGCTCCCGTCCTTCGTCACCCTGATCCGGATTGTCCATTTATTGTTGAAGTTGACGCATCCGATGTGGGAGTAGGAGCTGTTCTTTCTCAAAGAGACATTAAAAGCAACAAACTTCACCCTTGTGCCTATTTTTCGAGGAAATTCTCTCGAGGCATGGCGTCACTGGTTAGGGGGAGCTCGTCATCCAATTATGTGTTTACGGATCACAAGAATCTGGAGTACATTTGTGAGGCTAAGAGGCTAAATTCCCGTCAGGCTCGTTGGGCTTTGTTTTTTACCCGTTTTAATTTCTTCATTACGTACAGACCAGCTAATAAAAATCTCAAAGCTGATGCTCTCTCCCGCGGTTTCTTGGATAGCCATCCTCCTAAGATTGACCCTAAACCCATCATTCCTCCATCCTGCATTGTGTTGGGTCTGACACAAGAACTATCAAATCAACTGGCCAAAGCTCAATCATCAGCGCCAACCATTACCCCTGCTAATCGCCTGTATGTTCCAGTTAAATTTTGAAAATCCGTCCTGGAAGAATTTTACTGTACCAAGACCTCTGGGCATCCTGGAATTACTAAAACTTGTAAACTCCTCTCTCGATATGTTTGGTGGCCTGGTCTTGCTAAGGAAGTCAGAGAGTTTGTACTCTCTTGTGAAATCTGTGCACGTAATAAAATTCCAAGAAGCTTACCTACTGGTCAGTTGCTTCCATTGTCCATTCCTAAGAAACCATGGACTCACATTGCTATGGACTTTATTGTAGATTTACCATCAGCCCTCGGCTTCACTACTATTTGGGTGGTGGTTGATCGTTTTTCTAAAATGGCGCAGTTTATTCCATTGACTCAATTACCTACAGCTCAAGCTTTGGCAAAACTTTTTTCTTTACACGTCTTTCGATTACATGGAATTCCTCAAGATATTATTTCAGTTCGCGGACCTCAGTTTATTGCTCAATTTTGGAAATCCTTTTGTAAATTTCTCGGTATTCATCTTAGTCCTTCATCATCATATCATCCACAATCCGATGGACAGACAGAAAGGACAAACCAATCTTTAAAACAATATCTTAGATGTTTCGTGTCCAAAAGACAGGATGACTGGTCAGACTGCCTTCCATGGGCGGAATTTGCATACAATAACTCTCCGCACACTGCCACCAAAGTTTCTCCTTTTTACTGTTTGTTTGGATATCATCCTAAATTTAATTCTTTTGATCAACCTATTTCCTATGATGTCAGAGACACTGCCTCACGCCTTAAATCAATTTGGAAAGACGTTCACTCCGCTCTTAAACTGTCCTCTTTTCAAGCAAAAAATTTTTTTGATAAGAATCATCAGAAAAGTAACTACAAAGTCGGCGACCAAGTATGGCTCTCCACTCGCAACATTCGACTTTGGGCCCTACAAAATCATTCAGAAAATAAATCCTGTATCTTTCCGCCTAGCTTTGCCGAGGAACCTTAAGATCCCCAATACCTTTTATTGTTCCCTCTTCAAACCTGTTTTTGTTTCTACCAAATTCAACGAATCTAGGCTCAAGAAACCAACTCCTATACATCAAAAATTCCTAATCGATTGTATCTTGGACACTAAGATAATTAATAAAAAAAAACACTTCCTGGTCCACTGGAGGGGTTACGGCCCTGAAGAGCAAACTTGGGTTCCGGCATCAGATGTTCACGCTCCAAGACTCATATGCGAATTCTTTAAAAAATGTAAGAAAAAGACTCATGTTTTAAGTTCTTAAATTACCCTCAAGGGGGGGTACTGTTAGGTTGCGACGGTGATCTGTTCACCGTCGCGTCTATTTGGTTGCCAGGGTTACCCTATGCTTTAGACGCTTGCCGGTTTTCCCCTTAGCGCCGTGCGCATCACGTCACTGCCATACACGCTTAGGGAGCATCTATCACCTGCACTCGCATTGGCTGGCCGCGCTTCTTATTCTCCTCCCACATGTCTGTCGGCGCGGGTTATAATTTCTCACTCCTTGGCTGCAGTCTCCTCGTGCTGTGTCTCGTCCTGACCTCGGTTCCTGCTACTCGCTCTACTGGCTACGTATCTATAGTCTCTCCAGTACCTCTGCTCTCTGCTGCTGGCGTGGTTAGACGTTACTGGTCTCTCGTTTCTCTGGAGCTCTTTAGTCTTCTTCTGTCAGTCCTCTTTCTATTGTGGTTGCATGCCAGTACTTAGTACTGTTGTTATTTTGCATTTTGTCTACAAGCAGTGTTCAGTACTTAGTGCTGTTGCTTATTATTCATTTGTCTACAAGCAGTGTTCAGTACATAGTGCTGTTGCTTATTATTCATTTGTCTACAAGCAGTGTTCAGTACATAGTGCTGTTGTCATTCAGCATCTGTTTGTTTAATTCATATCCAGCACATAGTGCTGTGGTTGTGTATATTCCATTTAATCACAATCAGTGCCCAGCACATAGTGCTGTTGTTTGTATTTCATTTAAATCACGAGCTGTGTCCAGCACATAGTGCTGTTATTACTTGGCATTTATCTGTCTATTCCTTCCTCCATGTTCAAGCTCATAGTGCAAGCTGTTATATTGCATTTTACTGCTTTTTCATATCCAGTACAAATCACTGTGTTTTGTTTTATTATCTGTTTTGTATGTGGCACATAGTGCCTGTTATTTCATTTTTTGGCCCCTTGGCATCTTCATGCTTTCGTTAATAAATTCAACTTTGCTACCAGTTAAGTTCCTCTTTATTGTGCATACTGATTATTGAGAATCACTGTCTGAGCTCTAAATGTCTTTCCATCTATGTTTCTAAACCCCACTTTCCTACCCTTTTCCCTTCTCTCTCTGAGAGCGTAACACAGAGGGAGTGTTAAAAGATTTTTTTACTGTATCTTAATAGTAATGACTATAATTTAAAGTTTACATCTAATGTATCTTACAATAGAATTGAGTATTTAGATTTAGTACTATATCATGAAGATGATAGAATTCTTACTAAAAATTATATTAAGGAAGTAGACAAAAATAGCTACTTACATTATTCTAGCAGCCATCTAGAAAAATGGAGCAATTTTGTCATATCAAAAGAAACTATAGTGAGGTTGATGTATACACAGAACAATTAGATATGTATGCCGATCGTTTTAGAGAAAGGGGTTATCCTGCTAGCCTTATCAATCAGGCTAAGAAAAGGGCAAATGAAACAAATAGACAGTCACTGTTACAATACAAAGACAAAACATCTAAAGATCACCTAATTCTATTTATTATATAATATAATTGTGCAGAAACTAATAGAAAAATCCCTTGAAAAACACTGGGGTGTGTTAATGTCAGACATAATATTAAACAAAATACTCCCTGCAAAACCTAAAATAGTTGATTGAAAAGCTAAAAATTTGAAGGAAATTCTAGCCCCAAATAACTTACCAAATAAATCTATTACTACACGCAAGAATTTATGGGGAAATGTCTTTTAATCAGACAACGTGTGCTGCTTCAAATCAGTTTATAAAGTAATTTATATAGCAGGTGCACAAGGCAAGGGGAATTTGCACAAAAAACAAACATGGCCTGGCACTCTAGCCATTACCCAGTTACTAATCATGATCTTCCATCTATAAAATAAAAGTCAGAGAATGAAAAGAAGTATTATCTCCAAATATAGGGGACGGCGATGGGGACGATTTTTGCTTCCAGCTTTGCCAACCTTTATATGGGAAGCTGGGAGCGAGAATACATATATAATCATCTCCAGGACCTTCCCATCAAATATTTTAAAACATATATCAATGATGTATTGCTAATTTGGGCGGGTTCAGAAATTGAGTTTTGGGAATAACTATGGCCTGAATTTTACAGCCAACTTTGGGCGTAGTAGAATAGAATTTCTTGATTTATTGATAGAAACATCAGAAGATACCAATTCTATTGTGACATCTACTTACTTTAAATCCGTTTACTCCAACAGCTACCTTGAATACCACAGCTGCCATCTGCCAAGGTGGAAGAGGATAATACCATATTTCCAGTTCATCCACCTTCGTAGAAATTGTTCACATTTCGATACATCTGATAAATGATCCCAAGAATACAAACAGAAGCTCAGTGAAAGGGGGTACCCTGAGGAATTAATTGTGGATGGATATACTAGAGCTAGAAATCTAGATAGGCATCTCTATATAGCTTATAAAGAAAATTCCAAGAAAGACAATACTGATAATAATCTATGCCCATTTGTAACAGATTTTTCTAAATTAGGTAGACATATCAAAAAGTTATTAACTAGGCATTGGCCAGTCCTGAAATTAGATACTGTGCTGGCACCAATATTATCATAAAAGCCAGATGTCAAATATAGAAGGGCATTGATAATTTTTGTGTGATTTTGTTGTCAGCACATTCAACTATGTAAAGAACAAAGTATTTAATAAGAATATTTCATTCATTCTGATCTAGGATGTGTTATTTTAGTGTTCCCTTTATTTTTTTGAGCAGTGTATATTGTATATAATTAGGTACAGAGACCCTAGTCAGCACTTCCAAAAACTACAACATATGCAGCAAAAAAGTCTTTATTATTGTTACTAAAGCACTAATCTCAGTGCTTTAGTAAGCTTCTGCAGTGACATGGTATGGAAAGCAGTAGACATCACCACAGAGTAGAGGCAAAATGGGCAGGCAGACACAGCATCCCTGCGTTGCCCATGTTGCCTCTACTCAAAAACTAAATACAAACTTGAATAAACCAATGTTTCAATACATTTATTGTGCTGTCATCACTGTCATCAGGGTGTATGTGTACATAAAAGAAGGTACATATAAATAAAAACATAACTGGAGAATCTCAGATGCAATCTCCGCTTAGAATATGTGATTACCGAAAAAGGGTCATCCTAAAGTTCCTTTTCGGATTTCCCTTTTCAAATACTTACCTTTTTCTACTATTTTCTAATGAATGGGTGAGTATGGGTGGTCCGTCCCTTCCTACCAATGAAGCTACTAAAACCCTTATCCACTCTTTAGTCATATCACACCTCAACTACTGTAACCTTCTCCTCATAGGTCTCCCGCTCATCCGTCTTGCCCCCTTTCAGTCTATACTCAATGCTGCTTCCAGGCTCATCTTCCTCTCACGCCGCTCTACTTTGGCCTCTCCTTTATGTCAAACCCTCCACTGGCTTCCTGTCCACTTCAGACCTCTCTTTAAACTCCTTACCCTGACCTTTAAGGCTATCTCCTCATCCACTGCTCCCTACCTCTCGTCCCTCATCAACATGCACACCCCTTCCCGCCCTCTCCATTCTGCACTGCCTGACCTCTTTACTGATCACCACATCTCATGCCCGTATCCAGGACTTCTCCCGTGCTGCACCTCTGCACTGGAATAACCTCCCTTCCTCAGTCAGACTCTCGCCCACATTGCAGGTCTTCAAGCGTTCACTCAAAACACACCTGTTCAGGCTAGCCTATTCCTCCTCCACTTAACATCCTCACTGCATACTTCTACTATCCCTTCTATTCCTTCCCCCTCTCCTCCGCTCACACCAGCAGTCCACTTCCTTCCCCCTCCTTATGTCTTCTGTAAGTTCTTCCCTCCCACTTAGTGTGTTAGCTCACGAGAGCAGGGCCCCCCATCCTAGTGTTGTTCCTTCCTCCACCGCTTTCCCCTCACTTCGTACCCTCTTGTCCTCCTCTGCTACCCTTTTACCCCGTCCCCACCTATTGGCTCCCTCTCAACCTCTCACTGCGCTCTATCCCCTGCCCCCTGATCTTCCAAGCTTGACACCTCGCATTTTGCCTTGCGTTCTGTGCTTGCTACACTTATTGTAATTTTGTGATATTTTTACATTCATGTTGTATTTAATATGTACTATGCCATTTCTGTATGTCTGTTCTGTATTTTGTTGTATTTTGTACGGCACTGCGGACACCTTGTGGTGCCTTATAAATAAACGATAATAATAATAATAATAATAATAGGCATACTTCACCCATTCACTTTCGCAATCCATGATATCCCTCTGCTGCTGACCAGGGACAGGTGAGTAAATTATCTGTGCAGGGTAGGGAGGGTTAGTGTCAGGCTGTAGGGGAGGAAGGGTTAGGGTTAGGCTGCAGGAGAGGGAGGGTTAGGGTCAGGCTGCAGGGGAGGGAGGGTTAGGGTCAGGCTGCAAGAGATGGTGGGTTAGGGTAAGGCTGCAATTAAGGGAGGGTTAGGGTCAGGCTGCCAGGAAGCGAGGGTTAGGGTTAGAGAAGTGAGAGGGGAGGGTTAGAGCAAGAATTAGGGAATAGACTGGGGGACTATTTTTTTATAACTTTTAGGAGCACCGAAAGCTCGGTACTCTGTGGATCGATTGCAATGCCTCCTTGAGGCATATGCCGTTGAACTCCCAGCCAGTTTGCAACTGACTGGGAGAAATCAGAATTTTCGAGGACTCACACCCAGATAATCTTACCCCCACCATGTTGCTACCCACCCTTCGGCTCCCTGACTGCATCAGAGGCCAGCACCAGGTCACCGGAAGTGACACAGGGCTGTCCTGTCAGTACATAGACTGTTAGTGTGCGTGGACATCATATAACTATAGGCAAAAAGTCTAAGGGCATCTAAACTGATATAGAGTCAATGCCCTGATATCTTGTACACTGAGCACAAAATGGAACAGTGCTAACATACAATGGAATCTTTATATAGTCTAACCAAATTAACCCACTCAGGTAAATCTGGGGAAGGTTAATCTGTAGACACAAGGAATCGATTACAGGAAGTAGTTCAAGCTAGAAAGTTCATTAAGTCCATTGGGGGCAATAGTTCTGAGTTAATATATCCACATTATCACATGCTTCACCAATGCAAGATCCCTATTTCTCATGCAATTGAAAGGTGAAACATAATCTATGTGTTATGGGTACCCAGGTACCACACCGTGATGCCGAGAAGTCTAACTGGGGCCTGGTTTTTACTAGAGCCTCTGATTGTGTGGCTAGTCTGGGCTGCAGGGGTCCCAGCAGGTTGCAGCGCCTGGTGACGGTCCCTAGATATACCTGGCAGACCGCTAACAGGAGCAGGAACCCAATCGTACAGCAAGCATATCAAGAGAACTGGAACCAGAGGTAAGTATTAAATACAGAGGAAGGCGCTACTGACAAATAGAAAAGGCCTTCCTTAATGGATTGCCCTGAATGAACCCAATCTCACAACAAATGTACAAAGAGAGCAGAAACCAGAGGTAAGTATTTAGTATAGAGGGAGGCACTTCTGACAGACTGGTATGACTGGCCTTCCCTAATGTTATGCCTTGAATGTTGCCAGACCACAGAGACAGGGTAGAGAAATAGGTATACAACAGGCACACCTTGACAGATGGTAAACTCAGAATTGAGCTGGAGATACAGAGAGCTGCTGGAGTAGGCTCCATACACAGCACACACTCTGACAGATGGTAAACTCAGAATGGAGCTGGAGATACAGAGAGCTGCTGAAGTAAGCTCAATACACAGCACACACACACTCTGACAGATGGTAAACTCAGAATGGAGCTAGAGATACAGAGAGCTGCTGGAGTAAGCTCAAAACACATCACACACACTCTGACAGATGTTAAACTAAGAATGGAGCTGGAGTCGGATTAATGTGACTCTAACACTGAGAGACAGAGGGACTCGTTTACTAAGGTTGCTTTTGCAAGCCGATTTGCTATCGCCAGGTATCGCTGTGCTTTTTGGACGTTTTTAGCTAAAAATCACCATCGATTTTGCAGTGCTCTTTAAAATCGCCGTCGATAGGCGTTGCTTTCCTTGTCCAAAAACTTACGCGACTTATATGTTTCTAATTATAATGTATAGCTGTCCTTTTTTGTGAAAGCCTGGTCTTTTAATCAAAATCGCCGTTGTTTCCACAAGTCCCGCGAGATGAGAGGTTCTCAAGTCTATATAAAGTGTGTTTGGCCTCCATTTTGGTTGAAAGTGTAGAAGGAGTTTGTAAGAGAGACGAGAGAGAGAGAGAGAGAGAGAGGCCCGTATTCAGAGTACCGGATGTATAACATATACGTACGGTGTTTAGCGATTTTTACTACTGTGCATGCGTAGTAATTTTTTTACGTAATCTACGTATCTCTTTCTTATTTAGCTTGTGTAAATGTGATTTGTAGTAAAAATTGCTAAACACCGGACCTATATGTTATACATCCAGTACTCTGAATATGGCCCAGAGAGAGTAAAGTGCAAAGAATTTTTTTTTGAGCATCCCTGCTTTTGAAGGACTTGGTTTTCCTTTATATTTCTGGACAAACATCAGGAATGTAAGTCTAATAATGTTCATTATACTGTATGCAATATTTGTATGTTTGAGCTTCAACAACTTCCATCCCCTAGCAAGTGTCCTGTTTTACACATCGGGGTAGATCCAGAACTACGTGTGCCGTACGTTTATTCGCGGTGCGTATTTTCGTGCACGTAAGTTCACTACACTCCCCTTGGCACACCCCTTGCACGGACGTATTTTGTCAAGATACGCTTCCCAAACCCTACCTTAACTTTTTCACACGTAACCGCTGTCATACGCACACGTACGTATGGGCTGAACGAATTTACGCAGCTAAGCACGCCCATACTGTACACTTTAAATACCACCCCCCGCCTACTTCACGTATTTCAGACGTATTTTCGAGTAACGTAAAATTGGCACGCCCACACGTAAGTATTTACGTGACACATACATGAATGGCCCATACGTTCACAATTACGCTATGTGAATGTGCGTATTTTCAATGGTGCGCATGTGCAGTGCGTTCTAAACAGTGAACGTCTTACGTCTCCGCCACGCGTAAATTCGCTTTGAAGCGTTGTTCTGGATCAGGCCCATCATGTTTAAGGCATAGAGTACTTTGTTTTGTTACTATACCAGTATAACTATAATGTTTTACCACACACACATTTATTACTTAAGGATCCACACATAATTTGCAATGATCTTGTCTAAAAAATGTTTTATTGTTTAAAGAACAAACAACACACAACTGAAAAAAACGCTTACTCTAAACTGTAAAATACATGTTAATAACAGAATGTCAGTTAAATTTGCATTAAATAATATTTCATTGATGTTTGGTGATTTTTATTTAGTGTTCTTTATTCCTTCTATAGTTTCATTATGTTAAATCCGGGCACCACTGAAAACTAAAAGTGGACGTAATATACGCTTTTCACATCAGGAAAACTGCACCCTTGTGGAGTCGGTCCTTCTTTTATATGATGAAGTACTTGGGGACCAATCGGCCACCACGTTCTACTCACGCAAACGCCAGCTCTGGAAACAAGTGGTGGACAGTGTCAATTCAGTAGGACCCTATAAATGTTCAGAAGTCAGCTGCAAAAAAAGATTTTCCGATATTAAAATAAAGCTGAAACGCAAATTGTCTGCTGAACAGAAATCTGCAAGGCGGACTGGTGGTGGCCCACCGAAGAGGTTCCATTACCAAACCTATGAGGAACAGATGTGTGTGATATTCTCTGATGAGGTGCTGGAGGGAGTAAACGTAGCAGACACTGATGCTCCTACTGAAGAGGGTAATGTCTTTGATTGTAATAATTGTCCATACAACATGTTCCAATGGTTTTCTATGTTAGCAAAGGCAAGCCAGTCATGTTATTTTAAGATGCCTCTATGTCTTCCCTCTTCACAGTTGCTGGTCCATCACTTGCACAGGAATCAGATGAAGGATCCTTAGAGGATTTGCAAAGGTTATCCGATGAAGAAATTTTGCCTGGTGAGTTTTCTCTAGTCCCCCTTTTAAGACATTTCATCCAAGTTGATGTATCTATGTTGAGATAGAATCAGTTGCTGTAAAACACTTCATTTGTGGAACTGTGCATTTTAGGATGTGTATAATTTATAACAACTATTTACTTACCTTTATTTCATTTTTTCAGAAGAACAACATCCTCCAAGTGTTGTGCAGCATTCAACATCAGATCCTGTAGGTGTAGAAACAAACATGGATTATATTTTTCTGGACCTGCAGCCCTTTCCTCAAACCCCTGCAGAAACTCATGCTCCGGCTGAGCCACAGCCACAGGAAACAACAACTGCTCAAGCCTGTACAGATGTGTTGCAAACTGTTGTGGAAACAATGCAGCGTATCGAAGAGAGTCAGTTCATACAGAGTCACCACTCAGCAATGAGGATAATTTTAAATGTTGTTAAGCGCTCACACACCATCACTAGTTTGGGTTATAATAGGCTTGGTGCAGTGGTTGAACAACTGAACAATATAATGGCTCAAATACAAATGCTATTGATACATACAATAACCTCTGGTGAACTCTGGTGAACTTAACGCCCATTTAATACACCTTTCGGCACAAATGAGTCAGCTACAACAACAACAAACAGCACCAACCTTATCTTCAGCTGACACAAGTCTGGCGACAACTCCACTGAGCTCAGCAACCACACCCCGCCACGACGTGGCTTCTGTACAAGGGGAGGAAGAGGCCAAGTTCTTCAAATTACCCCCACAATGCAATCCTTAATCAAAAAGAAATGAGGTCATGACAAGTTTGTGAACAACATATAATCACTCACCCAGCAGCCATCCTTCAGGCATTTGTGCATGTTCAAATTTGTCAAACAAGGATGACTGCCTTAGAATATAGGAATAATGGCATGACCCAGGGTAGTCAGCAAAGACACTCACACTTCTCATGTTAGCATCACAGACCACCTGAACATTGAGGGAATTATAATGATGCCTATTCACATATACATGTGCTCTCTGTTTAGGTGGACTTAGTGGTATGTGAGTGCAATCTATAGCACCCAGGACATTGGGAAATTCTGAGATACTATAGAATGCTAGCTTATAAGCTCACCATTGTGACTCCTGTCTGGGGAAGCAAATATATGTATGCACAAGTTTATTTAGTGCACTTAACACATGAGTTAAGTTACGGGAAAAACTTGACTGTGCAAGTCCCACCACTCTCCCTGTGACTGCCTGAAAAGATTTAGTAGCCAGAAAGTGGAGGACACACATTAATTTTTGCATCCCAAACAATGCATGGGAACGAGCTGTTGTTGGTTCCAAATCCCTACTCATCTGCTCATAAATTCTCAGGAGGTTAGCACGGTTAAGCCTAAACTGTTGCACAACCTCCTGGTCAGACATGGAGTCCAGCTCCAAATGCATGTTAAACACCCGTGGATGACGGATGATGCGCTGCGTGTGCTAAACCTGGGGCTGGTGATGGTCACTCTCCTCCCTGCTTTGTGTGGCTGCAGCAATTGCAGACGCTCCACCATTAATTAGGACAGAAATGCCACTAACACAAATCCCCATGTTCACACTGAACAAACCCACATCTGAGTGTAATTTAGCCCTACCTTTTATAGGTACCATAGGGCTGCAAGGCTTAATGATGGGGATTTTAGCAAAAGCACATCTACAACAAGGCGCTTTTGAAAACGGCGATTTTAAGGTGATCTTTGGGCGATTTAGTAAAGACGCTCTTAGTGAATATGGCGATCTCTTTGTGGAACATTGAAAAAAGTGCCCAGGCGATTTTCATGACAGCGCTTTTGAAAAAGGTTAAAAAGGATATAAAAAGGGACTTTGGTTTTAGACAATACGGCGATTGCATAATCGCTGCCTAAGTCCAGAGATTTTGGGTGCTTTGGGCCAAAGCGACCTTAGTAAATGGAGCCCTGGCATTTTCCACCGAAGTGAGGCACCGCCACCAAGTACAAACACACGGACGGACAAACAGGACACCATGAGGACCGGGAGAGAGGAAAGGGTACAAATTGAAGATGGAGGATAGAGGACGCCAAACAGAAGCACTAGGAACACGATTCAAAACAGCAGGCTAGACGCAGAAAACCAGACGCTATACCTGGCGGTGAGGAACACACAGGAGAAGCCATCCTCTCCTTAAATTGTCTTTGATTTTTCCCCATGTCATACAAACCAAATGGGCAAATAATTATACAGTTAACAAACCTAGTGGTACAAGTCAAATGGTGCAATATTTTATATCTTTCCCTGAGTGAGGATGGGTGCATGAATCCCAGGGTCAAGATATATAAATGTCACACAGTTGGAGAAATGGGGCCTGATCCAGAGCTACGGCCGCCGTCGCTAGTACGGCGGCCGTAAGCGTAATGCTTAGATGTTGCCCGGTGTCACTATGGAAACGCCCGATCGTCCATAGTAGCGCTGTAGGGACGCTGGAGGGGACGTCCCCCAGCGTCCCTACGCTGAAGTTAGTGTAGGGGGGCGGGGGGAGGGTGGCGTTAACGTACTAACGCCGCCGTCCCAGAATATCAACTCTCCCTTACGCCGGCTAAAATTAGGGTAGCTTTCAGCCGGCGTAAGGGCATGCTAAGATTGTTGTTATGAAATTTTTAGAGTTTCTTCACGTAGAATCTTTTCACAGATCGCACTCAATGACTTGGAATCATATCCTCTAACTCAAAATTTACCACACATTTTTTACATTTGTGCATCTCTTATTGCAGTATTGTCTGCAATTCTGTGTATGTGAAGTAATTGTGAATAGGGTAGGCCATTTTTTTAAAGGTGCTGGATGAAAAGATGCCAGTATGACAGATTATTACGGTCCGTGGGTTTATTAAACAAAGATGTATACAAAGCGGTCCCATTAAATGTTACTTTCACATCCAACTAATGAGCTCCAGTATTTCTGATGTCCCCCAAGTCCTCTGATAAGATATTTTCTTCTTCAACTGTAGGGATTTTGTGTTTCCTCCAGAACCCACTTCTCCTTGTGACTTTGTTGTTGCATTTGGGATTCTTGAACCTCGACCCAGCAACCCTGTCAGTGCTGAGGTTGGGCTTGAGATGGTGTATCGGGCTTGCTGTCACTTGTATTTGGTCCGCTGGATTCTTCAAATCCAGCTTTATTTATAAAAGGACATTGAGCCAGATCCAGATCAATGCTGGGCCACTGTCCGTTAGTACGGCCAGCGTAGCTTTGGTGCACTCCCCCGACACCCGCCCTGTGGTCGGCATTATTACAGACTGTTACGCCGGCTGAAGGCTACCGTAACTTCAGCCTGCATAACAGTCTGTAATTACGCCGGCCACAGGATCGTAAGGCCCTAACCCAGCCCTCCCTTCCTAATTTCCCTCCCTCCCCCTCCTACCTTTCGTAACTACAGCATAGTTACGGTGCTGCATGCCCCTTCATCCGTAACCATGGCACCCAGAGACATGGATTATGCCGGGCAACATCTGCCTTGCGCATGCATCCTTATTGGCTGTCCCTATTTTAATTACCCATCTAAATTAGAATTTTTAGTTCAGAATCGGTGAGTATGCCTATCACATACTCACCCATTCATTTTCGCAAAAAATTTGAAGCTGCTGCTAACGCAGTTCCCGTTGCTTCAGTGGACCACTGGAAAGGTGAGTAACCAATCCAGGGACTTTGGGGAAGGGAGGGTTAATGTTAGAGCCAGGCTATGGGGAAGGGAGGGTTAGGGTCAGGCTGCGGGCAATGGAGGGTTAGGGTCAGGCTGCCAAGAAGGGAAGGTTAGGGTTAGAGTAATAGAAGGGACGGGGTTAGGGTTAGTTTTGCCACTTATCTTTCACAGCACCGTGCTCGGTGCTCTGGGAATAGATTGCTATGCCTCATCGAGGCATAAGCAATCGATATCCCAGCCAGTTTGAAACTGGTTGGGAGAAAACTGCCCTATCAGAATAGGACCGTTCTAACTGGGGACTCACACCTGGTTCCTATCCTATCCTGGATTTGTTCCCTGAGAACCAGCTATAAACTAGTCCTTCTGAACTTTTAATAATGTTTATTTTTTTAATTTAATTAATTCTAAAGTGTATTTAGACATTTTCTCCTCCAGTTTTTGATTGAGTCTAAGTGCAGGATCTGCTGTTAAGTTTGGCTTACTGTTGCTATCAAAAAACGTTGCTTTTACCTCCTTCGCTGGCTCCTTCATCACCAATAACATAAGATCGAAAGGGGCTTTGTTGAGTACCGCCATCCAGCGTCTACAAAAATCAGGGCAGTATCTCCCAATAGTAGGAACATTTGAAATTTAAAATCCACGAGGGTTCATTTTGTTCCTAAATGAATATAATAAAGTGACCCTGTGCATCTTGAAATCTAGCAATCATATGCATAACCGTAGTCTTTCACATAGGCGTCGGAACAGGGGGGGGCGGGGGGGAGCCATCCCCCCAAAAAACTGACGGGGGCGCAATTTTAATACATTTAAGTAAGTTACAGGGCACCTGACATCAGAAATCTGGCACCCTCATTTTTATGCTAGGCGCTCGGCTGTCAGCTGAGCAGTGGGGGAGGGGGAGGTGACTGTCAGTGTCACGCTGAAAAAACAGGCGCCCTGCAGTTTACCAATAGCGGGAGAGGAGCCAGGGCCGACCCTAAGCATAGACCATATAGGCAACTTGCCTAGGGCGGCATTGGGTGTTGCTGGAGATCATGAATCCCGGCAGGACTGCAAGTAATCTGCAGCTCTGCCGGTATTTGCAGCAACAGATTAGCAATGCAGGGAGCGCAGGGTCTGTCTCACTCCCTGCAGCTTCCAAAGTAATCATTTCTGCAGGGAGAGAGCATGAGACCTTACTCTCCTTGCATCCCTGTACTCACACTAGGGGCCTCATTTACTAAAAATGATTTGAGGCAAATTGCCACAAATCGCGTGATTTGAGCCTCTGAAGTCACATCGCGGTATTCAGTAAGGCTCAAATCGCGTTATTTCAGTGTGAAAAAAAATATCAATGGCAAACATCGCAGGACATCGCAAATCAGAAATCGTCCAGATGTTTGCCATTGAAAAAATAGGAAAAGAAAAAAATCACCCCATTCACTAAAGGAGATTTGAAGAAATCTCCTTTAGTGTGATTTTAAATCAACCAAAATCAAAATCGCAGCCAGAGAGCTGCGAGATCTGGCTGAGGTGCCGTTCCATAGCATCAAAAACACATGTCAACAGAGTTGACATGTGTTTTTGTGTGTCTGAAAATAAGTGCAGCATGGCTGAAATCGTTAGCCATGCTGTCCTGATATAACTACAAGGCTCACAAATGATGAGCCTTGTAATAATATGAGTGGCAGCATGGTTAACGATGTCAGCCATGTGTGTGTCCGTGTGTATTGTAAAAAAAAAATATCGTTCACCATAAACATACATGTAATCTTAAAATACAGTATGCATGTAGACAAGTTATAAACCCTATCTAACATTGTCCCCTACTGTGTGCACTTACCTGCTGTGGTCATCTCTCCTAAGCTATGTGTAATGTGTGTATTGTATCGTGTGTATTAAATAAAAATCTTTTTACACTCACGTTTTGAAGTCTTCTTTTTTCTTTATTTCTTCTAGGTGAGATTAATTTTCTAATCTTGATTGAAGTCTTCCTCTCCGGTGGCCAGTGTTCTTTCTTCAGCTGCTTGCGAACGCTGGACGCTGCAGGACTTCTTCTTTCCGTCTGGATCTCTTCAAATGACGCTGATGCTGCTAGGGGGCAGTACTTTTTATAGTGGAGATGGCGTCAGTCCTCTACTGTTTGTGACATCATCTCCACTATAAAAAGTACTGCCCCCTAGCGGCATCAGCGGCATTTGAAGAGATCCAGACGGAAAGAAGAAGTCCTGCAGCGTCCAGCGTTTACCAGCAGCTGAAGAAAGAACACTGGCCACCGGAGAGGAAGACTTCAATCAAGTACAGAAAATTCATCTCACCTAGAAGAAATAAAGAAAAAAGAAGACTTCAAAACATGAGTGTAAAAAGATTTTTATTTAATACCCATGATACAATACACACATTACACATAGCTTAGGAGAGTTGACCGCAGCAGGTAAGTGCACACAGAAGGGGACAATGTTAGATAGTGTTTATAACTTGTCTACATGCATACCATGCATACTGTATTTTAAGATTACATGTATGTTTATGGTGAACGATATTTTTTTTTTTTTACAATACACACGGACACACACATGGCTGACGTTAGCCATGCTGCCACTCATATTATTACAAGGCTCATCATTTCTGAGCCTTGTAGTTATATCAGGACAGCATGGCTAAGGATTTCAGCCATGCTGCACTTAGGGCCTCATTTAAAATATGCGATTTGCAGGTCGTGAGACGATTTGCAAATCAAAACATGTTTCCTATACTTTAACATTGTGATATATTATATCTCCGCAATTAATATATCAAAATCAATGCGATATTGATATTTTCAAATCAAACCATCTCTTGTGATATTTTTAAAATCTCATCCAAATCGCATGTTACTGAATACGGTGATTTGTGAAAAAATATCACATCAATATCGCCGCGAGATGCTTTGATTTAATATCACACTGAAAAAATCGCGTTTAGTAAATAGATCCCTAGGTCTGTGACATCAGCCTAGGGCGACACCTGCAGGCTGACTGGGAGATCAGACTGGGAGATATGACGTAGATCTCCCAGGGAGCCTGTGCCTCGAGAAGCAGAGAGGAAAATGAATAGTGAAAAGTAAGTGAAGAGAGAGGTGTGTGTGTGTGTGTGTGTGTGTGTGTTGTAACTTTTCTAAGTATTTCATTTTTTTATGTCAAAGTAATAGAGAAGTTTGTATGTATGTGTGTAGAAAGCTGATATGTTTTATATATACACATACTTCTCTTTTCTCTTTTAACATAAAAAAATAATATATCGAAAAATCACAAAAATATATTTTTAAATAAATCCACACATCCAACAGTTTGTTTTTTTCTTCTACATATATTATATCTGGTGGCACATGATGGGGAATACTGTGGGGACTGGAGACATGATCAGAGTACAGGGTAGCTGCAGACATGATGGGCTGACTACACCCCCAATAGCTTGACCATGCCCACAATGGGCCACCACTAATAGGATGGCTTTAGCTTCTGATTTGGAAAATCTTAAAACCTCTCCCTTCTGTAGTGTAAAAAAAGCCAAGCCTCTTTCATCTCCTTTGGATAACATCTCCAGGAACTTAATAGAAGTTCTGATTTGGTTTTAAAAAGAATATAATCAGCAAAACAATGTAGAGGGTGCTCAGATCTGACAGTGATAATACTTTATCAACTGTTTGAATACAAATCTCCAAAAGAACTCATACAAATCAAGAGCTTGCACCCAGTGCACCTCAATTTTTGTTATTTGTCACAGTAAATTAATGACCAATAATTTATTCACATTGCATAAACTGGCACAATTTTCAGCCCTTCACAAAGACTGATGTCATATATTTTTTTTTTCATTGATTCTCAATCAAAGGGCATAGCATACATGTCTTTTAATAATTGTTACCCCCTCCATTACTTCCCTACATACTGTATGTGTGCAGATCATGTATGATGAATATGATGTATGAATATAAAGCTGCAGTTTTTTAAGACTATTGTACAAAATGTGCATTTTTGGGTAAGGACTATAATACATTTAAATAGTTTAAGCACACCTTTATTGTCAAAAATGCTTTACAGCATTGGCAATTATAGTGCTTTTTGTAAGTATTACATTTTATGAACCATAATTTTAGCATAACTAATGCAATACTTTTTTACATGTAGTTTTGTAATAGGTGTATATAGCTAACAGGTATTTGTACTTACATCTTCTCTAGTAGACAAACCATCTGTTTAGTCTGTTAATATGGCATGGTACTAGACATGTTAATTGTCAAAATTTTTATTGTTAGCTGGGTTTTATTCTCATTTTCTTATATTGCTCATAGTTGCCGACTCTCCCGGAACGTCCGGGAAACTCCCAAAATTCGGGCAGTTCTTCCGGTATTCCGGCAAATCTCCTCCAAGGGACTTGAGGCTTGTGACTTCCATGAAACCACGGTCTTTAGTCCTGCACCCCTGCCTGGCAACGCTAGTGTTGCTAGGGACAGGGAATGACTTGATGACGCATATTGCGTCATCCAGCCCCACTCCCATCCCTATGAAACCCTGAAAGGGGTAATTGATAGTCAAGTGGCGGAGCTTAATAACATGATTTGCATAAATTGTGCCATTAAGCTCCTCCCCCTGACTGCATCTATTGTTTCCCTCTGGGATCTCCCGGAGAAAAGCTTTTAAAAGTCGGCAACCTAATATTACTTGTTGACATTACTATTGTGTGTTGTTTTAAAAGCACTATTAATCGTTTATAAAGAAGTATAAAATTATGGGCGCTAATAGAAATTTTTTTTTTTATATTTATATATTTTCTAAACCCAGAAGTTAATTGGAGAATATGGGTGACAATATAAAAACTATTTGAAAAATAAAAAATAATGTACATAATCAGCTGCCGTCTGGGGAGGTTGTGAACAGCTCCCCTATTAGAAGAAACACCAGTATCTTCCAAAAAATAGAGATAATAATATATAGACAGCGCTCATAACCAATGAAAACATTAGTCGATATTATCAAACATATAATAGTGGCATTAATGAAATAAAATTCAGAAACTGGCAATGATATTATAGATATACAATTTTATTACTGACATAAAACAATTATGAATAAAAAAGGACTCAGACATGTGTGTTAATTAATTGACATAAACTGAAGATTCACCACTCCAAGTAAGTAATAGTATGGTCCCACTGGATTGATTTAAAGGTGTAGTGACCCAAATTGGAACAAGTAGATATTTCTTTTAGTTAGATATTATGTGTCCACAAAAGATAATTAAGTTCCACAAGTGCTGACTGCCCAATACGACCAGAGCTCATCCAATGTAGGTGATAATTCACCAATATATTGTACTCACACTTCTTCTGGTGTCCGCATTGTTATCGGGGCCCGCAGTTGCGGGAAGATGACTCCCTCCTGTAATTGCTTCCAGGTAAGTATGGTCTAAGGGTTACAATTCAAACAACTTGAAGCTGCAAATGGGGCACGTCCTGCTGATGCTCACAGTGGTGTACATACAGTTTTGCTCAGGAGAAGGAGGAAAGCAGCTTGTGTGTTGCATAGATGTTTACTGCTGAACTTCTGCATAGGAGGTTAGATATCAAAGAAAATCCCCCCATGGGTGGCCAAACCTGGGTACACGTACCTCCAAACCACTGCTGCAGGTGGTAAAATTCCCAGCAATCTGCTGTTCAATGTTCAATGTCTGTATATGGGTGGTACACAGAGTGAGTCCTCAATCTTTAAAATCCGCTTATGCGTTTCGTCCAATGCCTCTGGACTTTTTCAAAGCGATTATACACCTCTGTACTTTCTGCCCTTAAATCCAAGTTCCACAGGTGTTCCACTTGTCCTCATCGAAGATTTAAAGGGATCAGTTTAAAAGTGCTTGTCAGTATTTTCTTATCAATTTACACATTTACACATATATACCATTGCCAGTATTAATTATTCAATATATATTTTTATTACTATACATTAATCTTAAAAATATACATAAACGCTAAATATATATCCGTTAAATGTAACTCTATCTATAATTTACTGCTATATATTAATGTTACTCTTAATTCAAATCTCATCTTTTCTTTATATTACAAATAATGTTTATACTATGATATTCAGCAAAAAGAAAATAAAATATTTTTTTTTTAAATAAAGAACAAAAAACAAAATTAATTGGAGATTCAAACCCGTGCTCAGTTTCTCCCAAGGTAGGGTACATACCACTGCGCCATACAGTACACAATTTAAAGTATTGTAATCTTCAAGATACATAACCTACTCCCCATTCAATTTATCATATAAGAATACTTAATGAAATTAATCATGGACTTTAATTATTCTCTTGGAACCTGATCATTCTTTAAATATTTATCATTATAAATCTAATATATTCATTGTATTTATATTTTATTTTATTGGCTACTATATCCATTCTCTTATTTAAATACATCAGCTGTTGCACAATTTCATCTTATGAATTCTTAATTTAGCTTTATTGTATATAATTGCAACAAAGAGATGTTAAAGAAATGTATATGTTGCAAAACTCACTGTCATTGTCTTCTATTTTATACACTATTCTAGATCTACAAACCCCTTTCAGATATGGACTCCAGAAAGTGGATATTTTTGTTATGCTCAATACATATATATTACTCAGAAAAGCCCAACCCAGAGAGACCATTTTTTCTTTTTCTCTTCTCTTTCTCCCCATCTCTCTATGCACAACTGTGTTAGAATTAAATCAATAACCTGTATAATTAAATTTGATATTTTCATTCAAGCCATCAGGGGTTAAAGTTTGTAGGGAGAAGATCCAGTAGGCTTCTCTTCTACACAGCCTACTGATCCTATCTCCGCCTCTCTCTGTGGGTTAAATTTTTTCTATTCCACATATTTTCAAACAATCTGGGTTTCCTTGATGTTGACTGAAAAAGTGTCGTGAGACACTATGTGTCGTTATTTTTTTCATAATGTTCCTTCTATGTTCCTTATATCTATCCTTGATCTTTCTTGTTGTCTTACCCACATATTGCAGTGGGCAGGAACATTGAATGATATAGATAATATATGTGGATTCACATGTTATATAGCTTTTTATTTAAACAATTTGATGGTTCAAACTTCATTCTCCCATGTGCTATGTTTTTACACGTCAAACAAATTTTTCTCCCACATCTATGACAACCCTTCTTGACTTGGTTTCCAGTGATTGACTTAACGTGATTTTCTTGTGAATTCGGGCCCTTTACTTGACTTGGGGCCAAAAGACTTTTCAGATTTCTGTTTTTCTTAAAAACTATATTTGGTTGGTCACCTATTAGGGGGCATAGGATATTATCCTGTTTTAACAAATGGAAACTTTTTCTCAAAATTTGTTTTATTTGAGTTGATTTACGATTGTATTTTGATATAAACAAGACCTTGTTATCACTCCCAAAATTGTTCTGTCTCTTTTTCCGGGGTTTTAATAAATTGGTTCTTTTCAATTTTTTTTATCTATCTAAAGTCCTCTCCAAGAGTTTTTTAGGATATCCCTTCTCTTCAAAATTGGCTAGCATTTCATTGGCATGAGTCAGAAAGTCTGTATCTCTACTTCAGTTTCTACAAAGCCTAGTCATTTGGCTATAGGGGATATGGTCTATCCAAGGCCTGTAGTGTCCTCTTCTAAAGTGTAGATAACAATAGGCATGGTTGGTTTAGAAAAGTTGGTAGATATTATACTATTATCCTCCACCAGGAAAGTTATATCCAGAAAATTGACCCTTTCCATATCAAAAGTGTGAGTGTGAACTGTGAACAAATTCTAATGCTGACACCTTGTGACCTCTCCATATTACCAGCAGATCATCAATAAAGCATCTGTAGAGCACCAGATTCTGTAGAGCAACAAATTAAGACTGAATTAAAGAGTAATGAAAAGGAAACTGAGGTAATAGAGAAAGAAAAAAGAATAAATAAAAAAGTTTGTGATTTTGAACATATGATTATGAAAAGAAAAATAGAAAAATTCCAACGTGATTCTTATGATTACCAGACAGGTCAAATACATAAACCAAAATCCTTATTTAAAGGTGAAGCCAATGGGGGTGATAACGGTAACAGAAAATTTATAGACAATAGGAATAATCACAACAAAAATAGAAATACAAGGAATATGGACCAATTTAATCAGCCAAGTAGAAATGATGATAACAGTGGAAGTAAAAATAGTTGGGAGTCAAAGATGAGTGTACAACCTACTGATAGGAATAAGGGATATGATATATTGGATACCAAGGTACAAAATACACCAGATCAATATCAATATCAATCATATCAATATCTCCTCAAAACCTTTGACAAATATAGAAATTAAATTGCTCCAAAAAGGTTTAACCTTCTCTCCAAATGTTGAACCAAATATCTTTGACCTCTATATGGAATTAAACAAATATCTGAGAAGTTTGTGCAGAAAACATTATTTTTGGTCAAAGGTTTTGAGAAGTAATATGGATGATCAAAGCCAATTAATCCTGTTAGATAAAGATGAGAGATAATGTCTGAATGACTTGGAAACACTCATACAAGAAAATGGAGGAGAGAAGTTAAATGAACAATGTATTCCCCTTTTTGATATAAACAAGACAGATAAACAAATAAGAAAATTCAGAAAGAAAGCTGAGTTCTTTCCGAGTAATCATAAAAGTCCAGCAATTACCAGTTTCTATAGAGCAACACTTAATGATTTTAGGAAAATCTGTATAATTGGTGATAGACAAATTTTTCATAGAACAGATAATTTATCTAAATGGGAAAGCAAAGCCCTCAGGGAGTTAATGAAGAACAAAACTAGGCTCTTTAGAGCCGCCGACAAGGGGGGTAGTGTTGTTCTAATGGATTGGGAATTTTACAAAGGGGAGGCCTTGAGACAGTTAAAGGACATAAGAGTGTATGTCCCACTAGATCAAGACTCCACCATACAATTCCAGGATGAGATACTCGCGTTTCTATCTTGGGGATTAGAAAGAGGAGTTATATCCAGAGATATTTTTCACTTTTTATATGTTGAGCACCCTGTTATACTTATTTTTTTATCATTTACCGAAAGTGCACAAATCTATCACTTCACCACCGGGCGGCCCATAATTTCGGGTATTCAATCACTGTCTGCTAATTTATCCGAATATATTGATTCCAAATTACAAAAGTATGTAACACAGTTAAGATCACATTTAAAAGACACAATAATCTTTTGAACAATATTAGTGCGATTGAATGGGCATCTAACTATTTATTTCTAACGTTGGATGTCCAAGCATTATATTTAAATATACCTCACGATAAAGGCTTAGAGACTATAAGATATTATTTAGATAAGGATTCAGAAATATCAGAATTAGAAAAGTGATTTATTCTTGACAGGATTTGGTTTATTTTGACGCACAATTATTTTTTGTTTGACTCTTCATATTACCTGCAGATCCTTGGTACTGCGATGGGCACCAGGTTCGCCCCGAGCTTTGCCAATTTGTATATGGGGTATTTTGAAGAACATCATGTTTGGGGGAGCCCCTATTGGGTGAATCTGGTGCTCTACAGACACTTTATTGATGATATGCTGGTGTTTAATGATACAGGTTATTGATTTAAATATAACACAGTTGTGCATAGAGAGATGGGGAGAAAGTAGAGAAAAAGAAAAATGGTCTCTCTGGGTTGGGCTTTTCTGATATATTGAACATATATATTGAACATAACTTTCTGGAGTCCATCTGAAAAGGGTTTGTAGATCTAGAATTGTGTATAAAATAGAAGACAACAACAGTGAGTTTTGAAACTTTATTATGTTTGTATATTGTCACTGCAAATTTCTGAATACTCATAAAATATATAAATTTTTTTAACATCTCTTTGTTGCAATTATATACAATAAAGCTAAATTAAGAATTCATAAGATGAAATTGTGCAACAGCTGATGTATTTAAATAAGAGAATGGATATAGTAGCCAATAAAATAAAATATAAATACAATGAATATATTAGATTTATAATGATAAATATTTAAAGAATGATCAGGTTCCAAGAGAATAATAAAAGCCCATGATTAATTTAAGTAAGTATTCTTATATGAGAGATTAAATGGGGAGTAGGTTATGTATCTTAAAGATTATACTACTTTAAATTGTATACTGTATGGCGCAGTGGTATGTGCCCTACCTAACTAACTGAGCATGGGTTCAAACTTTCAAATATAGAAGTAAATTGTAGATAAAGTTACATTTAATGGATATACAAGATGTATCGTTACTAATCTATCTTGATCTTATATTTTATGTTTACGTGTATTTTTAAGATTAATGTATAGTGGTAAGAATATAGATTGAATAATTAATACTGGCAATGGTATATATGTATAAATGTGTAAATTGATAAGAAAATACTCACAAACACTTTTAAACTAATCCCTTTAAATCTTTGATGAGGACAAGTGGAACACCTGTGGAACTTGGATTTAAGGGCAGAAAGTATAGAGGTGTATAATCGCTTTGAAAAAGTACAGAGGCATTGGACGAAACGCGTAAGCAGATTTTAAAGATTGAGGACTCTGTGGACCACCTATATACAGAAATTGAACATTGAACAGAAGATTGTTGGGAATTTTACCACCTGCAGGAGTGGTTTGGAGGTCCGTGTACTCAGGTTTGGCCACCCGTGGGGGGACTGTCTTTGATATCTAACCTCCTATGCAGAAGTTCAGCAGTAAACATCTATGCTACACACAAGCTGCTTTCCTCCTTCTCCTGAGCAAAACTGTATGTACACCACTGTGAGCTCCAGCGGGACGTGTCCCATTTGCAGCTTCAAGTTGTTTGAATATGTTTATACCATACTTACCTGGAAGCGGGTACCGGAGGGAGTCATCTTCCCGCAACTGTGGGCCCCGATACCAACACGGACACCAGAAGAAATGTGAGTACAATATATTAGTGAATGATCACCTACGTTGGATGAGCCCTAGTTGTATTGGGCAGTCAGCACTTGTGGAACTTAGTTATCTTTTGTGGACACATAATATCTAACCAAAAGAAATATCTACTTGTTCCAATTTGGGTCACTACACCTTTAAATCAATCCAGTGGGACTATACTATTACTTATAGTTTATGCCAATTAATTAACACACACGTCTGAGTCCTTTTTTATTCATAATTGTTTTATGTCAGCAATAAAATTGTATATCTTTAATATCATTGCCAGTTTCTGAATTTTCTTTAATTAATTTCACTATTATATGTTTGATAATATCGACTACTGTTTTCATTGGTTATAAGCGCTGTCTATATATATTAATAGTTTGTCAAGACCAGCTATAGAAAATGTTTGTTGCCCAGTAAACATAAATTCTTCCACTCCTAAAGATTACTTAGTCGTTAAATCAAGAATCAAGATATATGGGCAGAAAATTTCATTAATTTCATCATTTTCAAAATTCAGCCTTATCGAAAAACTGACTTATCAAAATAGAGCTTTCAAAATATATGGGCCAGATCCAGAGCTACGTTTCCATTACATTTTTAAGACGTAGCCTATTTGCACTCCCCTAGGCACTCCCCTCGGCCGTACGTATTTTTACCATTTTACGCTTGCCAAAAACTACCTTAACTTTACGCAGCGTAACTACTGCACATACGTAACAGCCTAAACACACCCAGACTGTTGGATTTAAATGCTTCTCCCCAGCCTCTGTAGCATAATTACAAGTGTCGTATGCCTGGCACGCCCCTTCATTCGTAGTTACGCTGCTGATAGTAGGCTGGTACGTACGTTCAAAGTTACGTGGCGTAACATCTGCCGCGCGCATGCGCAGTACATACAAAATTCTGTTCTTACGTCACCGGCTAGTGTAAATACGATAGCATACTTAGTTCTGGATCTGCCCCTATGTGTCTAAATACAACCTATTAGAAATATAGACGTGTCTAAATACAGCTTATTAAAAATATAGGTTTTTAAAATAACACTTTTCGAAATACAGAAGTGTCTAAACCGAAATAATGCAAAGTAAAGTCATTTCTAAATAGGGACATATCAAAATATAGACATGTCAACATACAAACTTGTCAATATAGAAATAATTTGAAATATACTACTGGCTAAATACAGCTTTATCTAAATAGTAACAGTCTAAACTGAAAATATTCTAAATAAAGTAATTGTCGAAACACAGTGTTATTAAATAGAGATTTCTCAGAAATTAACGTTGAAATATTGAGATTCTAACTGGCAAATGCATACCCAGTAGAAGAGTAATGCACACACTTATTATATTCACACACTTATTACACTTACGTACATGTACACACTTATTACATTTAGACTCTAAATAATGTAAATAATTTCTAACTTTCTCTAAATAATTGTAAAGATGTGATCAAGTTATAAATAAAATATGATTATTTATAAAGTTAATTAACACATCCAATGCTGCAATGTATTTCTTACAGTGATACAGACGTCAGCTCAGAAGCTGAGACATTGTCAGGAAATCAGGGACTATTTTCTGATGACCCTGGAGAAGAATCAATCCATAGACAAGTTTCATTAATGGCTGCAACAATAAGTCAGTGTGGAACTCCAGAGGTAAGTGTATTATCTTGTCTTTATTTGTGTGTGTCTGTTGCAATACTTATCATATTGCTGCTTTGACTACCTGTATTCCTCTTACGTTTAATACTGACATATATGCTGTCTAAAAGACTGCATATACGCAATCTACGTATTGATACAATACGCAAATTGCGTACAATAGCTACTACGCATGCGCAGTAGCTACTGTTTATTGAACTACGTCCGTCTATGGAAGACGGACGTAGTTCTGGATCCGGCCCATTATTCTATAGTGCTGTTCTTTTAGTATATAGTTCTAATTCCAAATACCAATTAGTAGGGGTGCCTTTTTTTCCGATTATAGCTATTACACTATTTTACGCAATGTACGTAGCGTTTCGTTATGTAGATTGCATATATGTGGTCTTTAAAAGACAGCATGTACGCAATCTATGTAGCGAAACCGCATATACGCAATCTATGTAGCGAAACGATACGCAAATTGCGTACAATAGCTACTACGCATGCGCAGTAGCTACTGTTTATTGAACTACATCCGTCTATGTGTTTATTGAACTACATCCGTCTATGGAAGACGGACGTAGTTCTGGATCCGGCCCAATGTTCTTTATCTTTGTATAAGGACAGAGCAGAGATGCAGTGCACACAGGACAGAGTGGTGGAGCAGGACTTATACATAGGCCAAAGTGGAGGAGCAGGAGACAGACACAAGACAGAGCAGAGGAGCTGGACACATACATGAGACAATGCAGAGAAGGATGACACAAATACAACATAAAGCAGATGGGCAGAATACAGACACAAAACAAAGTGGGGGATCAGGACACAGACCCAAGCAGTGGAGGAGTAGGACACAGGACAGAGTGGAAGGCATAGTAGGGGATCACAGCACAGGACAAAAACATGACACAGAGCAGACGAGCCAGACACAGGACAGAGCAGAAAAACAGTACACTTAAATGGGACAAGGTGGAAGAGCTGGACACATGCACGGGACCAGTGATAGCGATAACACCTGTGTAGGCTTCTATGATTCCTGAGAAATGTCAGGCACACTTTAAAATTAGTATCATGCTTATAGATACCCATGGGACATTCCGCTGTCTTTCCTACCCTCCAGCGATTCACAAATCCTTCACTGACGGGCTGCCAGTTAAGGCTGTGAGTCATCCCCTGCAGAAAGAGACATGAAGTCTCCAGCTCTGCAACTCCCATGAGTTATCCACACTGTGAGAGAAACTTCCCCTCACAGTGTGTCATGTGACCTCTTGGCTGCCGGCTGAAGAGACCTGAGATCTTCTCTCATAGCCCTATCTTAAGGTAAGCTTTGTGGGTTTTTTTTTTTTTTTTTTTTTTTTTTTTTTGTGGGGAGGTTAAAATAGTTAGTAGACTTCATTTATACTCAAGTCTCCCTGACTGGCCAAACTGAATTATTCTCCCTTATATTCTTAAGTTACTAAAATGCACAGCTGTAAAGTTTTTAGTTTGTCAGTCATCTATAGTTTGTGAATTTTCTAAAGGGGAGCATTTAAGACTTCCATTTGTGTGTGGTCATCCCACTGACGCTGGTTATTGCCTTTGTCATTTTACCCTTTTGCCACCAAGTGATTTCTTCAATACCAGGAGGATTGACCTGTGCATTCTGTGGTTTTATAATAGCCTCCCTGATTGCCACTGTAAGGATAAAGTGTGGACACTAAGCAGAATCCTATGAAAGGTAGAGGACATTTCTTCAGGGTGTGAAATTTCAGAATAAACATTATATAAATCATCAACATGTCCATTTATCAACACATATAATATGATCCTGGAAGAAGTCCCTTATTTTGCATCTGTACATATTGGAGTGCCTATATATGAACAAGGCAAATATTGCATTCCCAAGGCTTGTTAGTAGAGTTCAGAAAAACTTTTTCCGGTATTTTATTACAGCATATTCCAATGTTTGAATCACGAAGAGCAGTTTTTCCTAGGGTCAAAAATATCAACAACCCAACACCTATATATACACAATACATGCGACATGCCTGGCACCATGCTGCAACCTCAGAATCTGAAGTCTGGACGTTTTGTATGTTTTTTTTAACCCCTTATAAAAACCACTTTTTTGTGGTTGAAACATTGGTATATGGTATAATAAAATACCTGAAAACTTTTGCTTAATCTCTGCTAACAAGCCTTGTGAGTGCCTTATTTGGCTTTCTATTCTGTTTTTGACCGTTTGACCCCAAGCCAGGTATCTAATTTTGAGCACATAGGGCCGTATTCAGGTATCCGTTTTGTGATCGGTCCGCAAATATACGCATGGACGGAGCAAGTAACACCCACTAAAACCCCAATCATTCCCCTTGCTAATCCGTCCCTTCGGAGACTTCGGCCTCCATAGACCAGCTGTAACTTTCTGTAACCTTTTCCGATGTATGTCGCCCGTCCCCCGTCCGTACATATCTTTATAATCGCGCCCACTTCCCTTCATTTAAATGCCTTCCCCCACCCATTTCTATGTAAATTCCTCCGTGCGTATTTTACTGTGGAAGATCTGTGCGTATTTAGCCACGTGCGATTCACAAGTCTGTGAGGCACTTCCGTGCGTTTAGTCTACGTGAACTGCGAAAATAAAGTTACTATGCATGCGCAGTTGAAATGTACCTAAAAATACGAACGGAAATCTACAAAAAAATGGATCTCTGAATACGGCCCATAATTTGGTCATTAAATAAAATGGTAAAGTGTTATATTATCTCTTCTAACCTTAGTGGGTTACCTTGTGGTAAGAAGTCCTCTTGAAAGTTTTTGAAAGTATCTGTTTTGACTCTTAATGTGTTTGTATATAGTAATCAAATCTCCTCTTTAATTAATTAATTTATTTTATTTATTTCATATTCACCAATAAAATACAAGCATTCAGCAGCACAATGTAACACAATGTTCAACACAGAAACATAGAAAGTGACAGATAAAAGCCACATGGCCCATCCAGTCTGCCCAGTTGTTTTTTTAAAACTATACTGACCCTAGACTCTATTTACCCTCAATATAGTTTGAGATTTAGGATATCACTATATTTATCCCAAGCATGTTTAAACTGTTCTAATGTGTTAGCCAAAACCACCTGAGATGGGAGGCTATTCCACTTATCTATCACCCTTTCAGTGAAGTAATTTTTCTGCACATTTCCTCTTAATCTACCACCCTCCAGTTTAAATGCATATGTTCTATTACACCTCTTTCTTTGAAAAATACAATCCTCCTCTAGTCGGTCACAACCCTTGATATATTTGAAATGTACCATTTTAGTTGCTATTCTAATGTATTTATGTCTTTCTGGAGATATGGCCTCCAGAACTGAACACAGTATTCTAGGTAAAGTCGTACCATCGATCTATAAAGGGGCATCACAACATTCAACACAGTATGCAAAAAATGTGTAAGGCACATTAGGTTAACCAACCAATTAACTTATAACAACAAAATATAACAATTGCAACATTTCAAGTATAATAACTATAAAGTCCTAAAATATCAGAAGGGATTATGACCTGAAAACAGCTCTGGATCATACAAGCAGTAAGTTGAAAACATTTTCAGAGTGTATCTTTATTGTTCAAGGGGAGTTTATAGATATAGGGAAACCACACATTCATAAATGCATGCGGTTTTCTGTCTTTTCCATGGCTCATTTCTGTCCGATCTACCTGAAACAGAAAATGCTAAATGACTGGTAACCATGTCTAATAAAGGTGGACCAGTTTCTATCTATTGGGATAGAATTGCCTTTTTAGAGGCAGCAGCTAACAATGATGAAAAAAATTTGCTCCCCCAAGTAAAATGTCGGAGTGCTGTCAGTTGTATAATTTTCCAAAACACCCATTCTGCTGTCAGGAGAACAGGTCTTTGGACCAGATCTTCAATGTAAGTTTGTACTTATTTCCAAAATTCCTGTATAATTGGGCATGCCTATAATCAATGTACTAAATCTGCATCATGGGAATTATCTTTAAAAAAGGTGTGCAATAACAATAGCAATAGCCTGCTCTGTTAACCTTGATACTGTGTCTATACTACATCCTAGCGTTGACAAAGACCCACAGAGGGGTTGAAATGCGTTGGGATGAATTAAGACCACATATGTTCTTCACACCCGGAAGAAGCGCTATAGCGAAACGCGCGTATGTGGGTATGCTGAGTTCCCGATCCGAGTACACCACAGACGATTGCTGAAAGATTCTAACAAGATGCATATATGACTGGTTCTATTGTCGTACTGCAGGGTCAGCCAGCCGCCTGTTTGGGTAAAGCGCCACCGTTAGGTGGTTTTTTCGTCTTTCTTTTTCAATTCCAGAGTAGGGTAAGCTTCTGACTGACATGTGCAATATTGAGCTCTGATTTCTATAAAAGTCTCCATTGCTTATCCCTTGTATTATCCTGGAATGGTGGTAATATATGTGGTGTCTGATTTTTAGTGATATTGTGGAACCCGTGCTCCCAGTGTGCTTTTTAATGTAGCTACAAAAATATATTTTTTATGCAACTAGTTTTCTCTTTGTATTCAATAAACAGAGTATGTGTTGAAATTGTAACAATTGTAGCTGCCTCACATTTTGCTGTGCAGTGGTGTTTTTTTCCAGAAGGTTATGTGCACCCAATATAACGGTTCTTTTTGTCCTGTGTGTGTTTTGTTTAGAATACTCTTACCGTTGGGTAGCACTCCACTATATAATAATTACTTGGTATGATAATTTTGCAATTAGTGGGTACGATATATTGAATCTAGGAATTTATTGTCTATGGTTATTTTTCTGTGCGGGACACTTTTTTCTTCTTTTTATCTTTATTATAATTCTGTTAAAGTTTAATTGTGTTAGATTTGTGTAAAGCTGTTCTGCTTTACACAAATCTAAAAAAAAGACTTTCTAAGAATAGTTTTGGCAGTGGCAACCTATTGGTATTAAGTACAAAGGGCATTAGTCAGTGTATAATAGACCTAGTGGTTTTTGTTTTTAACCTCTTGTCTCACTTATAAGTCATGAAGGCTGCAGGTAAGGTCAGGGTTGTGACAAATTGGTGGCATGAGTGTGGGATAGGTATATTTCTACATATATTTCAATGCTTAATAGTTTGTGAGGACATGCAGTGCAATAGTCTCTTCCCCTCCCTTTCTCTTGTTTTCTTTCTTTTATTTTGATACTGTACAAAGATGTCTGCTGCATACAAACATATGGCAAATTATGCCTTGATTGTGCATTGTGAGGAAAAAGCAATATCCTCTTGCTCAGAGATACAGAGGAGCAAAGCCCAGCTGATGACAATGATTTAGCAAAGGTCGTTGTGCCAAATTTTGGATTTTTGCTTTCTAATCATTCTAATAGTTCCGCTGTGGATACAGCTATGGACAATTATTTACAAACGGCTCTGAAACATTTGGGGCCAGTGGACGTTGCTATCAAACTGCAGCTCATACAACAATTTCAGGAGCAGGCAGAGTGGCAAGCAGCCATGGATAGAGAAGCAGCTGAACGAGAATGAGAGGCAGAAAGAAGGTACCAGTTGGAGCTTGCAAAACACCAGCACCAGCCAGAAACCTGGGAAGCTAGTTTGTGCAAACCTCATATGCAGTGGCATCACTAGGGTTGGTGTCACCCGATGCCGTACCTCATGGTGTCACCCCCTCGGTATGCCCCAACCATTATTGCAGTTCCTTATATGTCACCATCCATCAATGTACCCCTGCCATTGTATGGCACCACAGCCCCTCCTTGTATGTTCAATCCATCACCACTGTCCCAGATTAGTTTTCAGCAGTTATTGCAGCCCCCCAAACTATTTTAATCAGTTATTTCAGCCCCCAACAGTTTTAATAAGGTATTGCAGCCCCCCAAACTGTTTTAATTAGGTATTGCATGCCCCCTCCCCAAAAGTTTTAATCAGTTATTGCTGGCCCTCCTCCCCAAACAGTTTTAATCAAGTATTGCAGGGTCCCTCTCCCCAAACAGTTTTACATAGGTATTGCAGCCCCCCCCCCTTGCCAAACAGTTTTAAATGCCCCCAGCAGACAGTGACTATATTTGAGCAAAATAACTTACCTGCTGTCTGTTCTTCTTACCTTGGGGTCACGCCAGCATCATTCATGAGGGAGGGAGAATTTGCTGCGGAGGAAAGGCAGCTCTTGGACACTGACAGACAGTGCACTGCTGCGGCGCTGAGGTGAGGACCAGGTCACTAATTAGTAAAGGGGGCTCCGTCACCCCTTAAACAGTTACACCTGGTGCGGTCCACACACCACGCACCCCCACTGTGATGTCACTGCTCATATGGACCAATTCCCCAAACATGGGGATTTGGGACTGTATTCTCACTTAAGTAAGTGCAAAATCTCCATGCATATTTTTACAATCAGTTAAACTGCACATGCCCAGAACCCAAATATACGCACAGAAATCTTGAACGACTGATTCACAAACAGAGACATCTGACTTAGGACTGATGCACGCATTAGCACAGAGTGAGAGTTAGGACAGATTAACAAGTAGGGGCCAGATTTACTAAAATCAATTTGGTGTAACTCGACGGAGATTACATGCAATCTCTGGCGAGTTTAAAAGCACTGAATTTACTAAAGTAAATTCAGGCTGAAGTCACTGGAGATGAGGGTTAGTGCAACTCGCCGTAGTAAAATTGCGAGGGGTCACTAGAAGGTCCAAGGTGAGAGGATCGAGGAGGTTGGTTGGAGTTGGCAGTTGGTGTGAGGCACAGGGCAGTGGCGAGATAACGGAAAAGAAAGTGGAGTGGGAGAGGAGTAGCTGAGGAAAAGTGGAGATGGTGGACCCAAACAGAGAGGAAGAGAGAGTGGTGATAGCGGAGCAGCTGGGGAAGGATCTGAAGGTTTTTTACACTGTAAACCATTTGCTATTTCCGATTTGATATGATGTATATTCACTGTTTTGTGATCTTGTCAAGCTTTCTGCTTATCCTTAACCAATTTTAATGAGTAAAGCTGAATTTTAAAAGTAACTTGGTTGTCTATGCTCTGAGTTATTCTCATTCTGTTACAACTCTCCGCAGGGGCGTAGCTAAAGGTTCATGGGCCCAGGTGCAAAAGATCAGCTTGGGCTGATGTTGGGGGGGGCCACCTACAACAAAAATAACATTTCAATCTATTTACTATATATATATATATATATATATATATATATATATACTCATAGACATGCTATGGTATATCTTGTTACTGTATATATAATATATATAATAATGTGCTTACGGATATGTCATATATATATATAATAATGTGCTTACTGTCAGTACTCTACAGCCATTCAATCTCCCCTTTGTGTGTGACTCTACTGTCATCCTTTCCTACCCTCTGGTGCGTCTCTAAAGCCATCCAATCTCCCCCATTATGTGTGTATCTCTAGAGCCATCCAAACTCTCTCATATATATATAATGTGCTTACTGTCAGTACTCTACAGCCATTCAATCTCCCCTTTGTGTGTGACTCTACTGTCATCCTTTCCTACCCTCCCCTCCGTCTCTAAAACCATCCAATCTCCCCCATTATGTGTGTATCTCTAGAGCCATCCAAACTCTCCTCTCCTTGTGTGTGTCTCCACAGTCGGCCTTTCTGCCCCTTCCTTGTGTGTGTTGGACTAGTCAACCTTTCTGCCTCTTACTTTTGTGTATTCAATAAGCCTTATTGCCCCTTCCTTGTGTGT
>WWET01002103.1:0-16015 GCA_011038615.1 Limnodynastes dumerilii
CGGCTGGCAACATTTTCTGGGGAGAACACTGTATTGGCATTAACCTTATCTAAATACCAGCATGCTCAACAAAAAATTAAGATTTCAGATCATGCCTACTGTGTTGTAAGTAACCTATCACGGATTGACTGGATTGGGGATCCGTTCTGGGTTCCCGGAGGCGTGGTTAAGGCTCAGCAGAGTAGCGGAAACTGGAAGGCCTTATTTAGGGTCGGCTCATGAGCTATATTGTAGCAGATAGGAATAGACTGGACTGGAACAGACTGGAACTGGACTGGAAAAGCTTGGATTAACCTTGACTAAACCGGGACTGGAACTGAAATGGACAAGCATGACCTGGACTGGACCAGAACTGGAACTGGACTTGATAGACTTGACCTGGACTGCACTTCACCAGGACTGAATCTGGACTTGATGGCCTTGACATGGACTAGACTTGACCAGAACTGAATCTGGACTTGACCTGGACTGGCCAGGACCTGACCTGGACTTGACAGGCTATCTGAGGTTTGCTGCAGCGCTGCTCAGTAGCAACCAGGCACCTTGAATAGACAAATTGTTCTGGCACTGTTTGAACAGTGCTTTGGACTTAAATAGTGCCCTCTAGCCAGGGATTTGTGATTGCTATCATGTGACCACTGCAGGCAGGATCCGACTGGCTGACTCAGGTTATGAGATCATCCCAAGATGGTGGTGCCCAGGTCTTTGAAGCATGGCAATGTCCAGAAAGGGCAGCAGACAGACGACTCCTGACAACCCCTGATGCGGTAAGTGCCGCGGTTTGTGACATCACTCTTGCAAAGTACACCTGATGCCCCTGAAGTAAATAGGAACAATGATAATATTAAGCATGGCGATCCATCATCACACATAATTAGAGCTTCTTGGGTATTATAAATGGAAGAATATCAGGCTCAAGGCAGTCTAATATGTGACTATATCAAGCTCTTTTGGTTAGGATCCTCTCCTCCTTATACTTTATGCCTGTTTTACTCATGAATAATAATGTATGGCCATATCCAGACTTCCGTAGTTTTGGCTACTTACACAATTGACTTGCATAAGTGAGCCAACATGTAAAAATTGTGCATGTGTGCGCCAGATGTTATAATGCAGATCTCCAGGCATGCAGAACTTAGTTCTGTCCGACAGGATGGCCCATACCCTCTGGCCGCCTAAACTCCACCATAAGGTGGACAGGGGGGAACTGTTACATGCCAGAGGCCTGGCATGTAACGCTGTTTCCTCTCAGCGCGTCCCCCGGCCGGCGTTCCTCTTCCTGCGGTTATGGCAGCGTAAGTGCTGCTTACTCCGCACGAAAGAGGGGTTTGATGGAAGTTCTTTCGTGTAAACTACCTGACCTCCATGCATATGGCAAAACGCACAGAGGTCTGAATCTGGCCCATAGATATTGCAGTGCTTTGGTCATTAATAGTATCTGTTTACAGACCCACACCCAACTCATGCGTCCTGTCCCCATCCTGCCCACCTTTTTAGGTACCTTATGGCAAGTAAGAGAGCCATAGAGCTACCTTAACTATCCATGCAACATCCGCACGGACATTGCTGCTACCTGCCTTCCCCCGCCTAATCTAAATACCTCCCTCTTCCCACTCTTACCCAAACCCTCCATGAGGCGGCATTACGCCCCCTCTTTTTACCTAAAATACTCTGTGTAGTCTTTAAAGACCGCACGGAGGCCATCTATCTACTGAACTGGTATGTAGATTGCGTAAAGGACCTACTACACATGCACAGTAGGTTCTTCACTAAAGATACGCACCTAAGAAGCGACTGCTGCTTAGGTGTGAATCCAGCCCTCTGTCATTATATTTATGGTTTATTTTTTGTCTATATAATGATTGTGGCAAAACAAAGTCTGTGGTGCCTTAGAAATAAACGCCTCTACTGATGACGAAGAACCTGTCACTCTCTCCTTCACGCAGGTCTTTTCTAGATGCCCGGTTTCCAAACATATCCTGTCACTTGTCAAAAGATACAAAAGAGACATAAGACACAAACTGATAAACCGGCCCCCACAGTAAAAAAGAAAAAAATACCATATAAAATCTACACTGAACGTTTTGTTTTTCTGTAAAAATATGTTTTTTGGGGAAGAAAAAGGACATTGACAAGAACGCCAAAACAAACCAGACTCATTTCCAATTTAGGTAGGTGTCATATAAAGACACTGGTAAAATGAATGCACTGTTCAGACAATGGAATCTAGTAAAACATCCTGTTCACTATTCTGTGTGGAATATTATCATTAATCCTGCCACCTGGTATGAGAATAAAACAAAAGTGATTTATTCAGTAGAGCTGCCACGACTTTGCTTGGTAAACATCCTTCTCACTCTTGACTTTCTTTTAACTCGACTACCATGTAACTTTACAGCTGTGTTTAACTGACTTTAATGATCTTTTACAACTTTTGTTGGTAAAGCTTTTTTTCTCTGCTTTCGGCATGCAGTCTATATTAAAAGCTTCTAATCTTCTAATTTGTTATAGACTAATTTCACATCTGGAAGTTTTAGCGCGTAGAAGTTGTAAAAAAAAGAAAAGAGAATAAAAATATATTTTAAAATAAAATACAAGAGGAAAGGTGTTTATTCAATATGAAAGCATTCTGTCACAACAAAACTGCCATATATTTGAAGAAAAATGAATTACTTTTAAAGGTATTATGTCCTGAACAATTTAAGGTTTCTGTGTTTGTTGACATTACTGTTTAATGTGACAAATGTGACATACATTTCCACAACAGATGGATTAATGTCATTTACAGAAAAAATTTACTTCACCTAGACAGGTGTTTCCTGTCTAAGTTTGACATTGACTTAAACATAACTCCAGATGTTCTGTTTGTAGCCCAGCCAGTTAATTTTATTAAAGCATTTAATCACAGATCAACAGTGTACTAGAAATACAGTACATGTGAAGTGGATATTTAACAGAACTTCATAATGAATAACTTGGTATGGAAAGTCAAAATTCTTTTTCCACCATAGCCCATAAATTTATTTCTGGCTCTTAGCTTTTCCTGACTAGTCTAGGTACTTGCTTGTGCTGTCATATATATAGAAATGTTTACGTTTACTGTGTGAATCTCTAATTAACAGAGGGAAAGAACATATTGGGCCTGATCCAGAGGTGAGCCTAGGCCAGCTGACGTAACATATCGCTGTGTCTTTTGAGTGCGCATGGGCAGAACCGAAGAACACACAATTACAGCCCATTCAGACCCAAACATAACTCAAGCTGCAGTGTCTTGTGTGTGGAAACGCATATCGTGGGATGGAAGAGGAGGAGACACATAGTGAATGTACACTGCATGCAAAGGCATTACAGACCACATTTATGCAATCTACGTAAGAAAACGATACATAGATTACGTAAAAAAATTACTACACATGCGCAGTAGTAAAAATCGCTAAACACCATATGTTATATGTCCGGTACTCTGAATACGGGCCGTAGTTCTCACATTATTTATAACTTTTAATAGAATGTTCAGTACAATGGGCCGGATCCAGAACTACGTCCGTCTTTCATAGACGGACGTAGTTAAATAAACAGTAGCTACTGCGCATGCCCTAGTAGCTATTGTACGTAATCTGCGTATCGCTTTGATACGTAGATTGCGTATATGCGGTCTTTTAGACCGCATATACGCAATCTACGTATCAAAGCGATACGCAGATTACGTACAATAGCTACTAGGGCATGCGCAGTAGCTACTGTTTATTGAACTACGTCCGTCTATGGAAGACGGACGTAGTTCTGGATCCGGCCCAGTGTATTAACCTGCACTTGTGCAGTGGATTGGGTCTTGTAGCAACTGCTTTAAGTCCGTATGCTTCTTTCCATAACTGAATCTCATACAGTGATGCCATTGTATGCACTTTTGGATATAACCTTGACAGATGTGGGCTGCGAGTGTGGCATGCACGCGGTGTTATGTTTGTCTCTAGATCAGCCCCATTGTGAACCGGATTCATAGATTCGTTTTTGCTACTTTTTATGTGCGTATTTTTAGGTACGGTTGAACTGCGCATGCATAGTAACCTTTTTTTTTTTAGGCACACTACATTGGATTTACGCCCGTATTTCTAAATTGGACCTTGTGACATATACGTACGGAGGGGCGTGGTTGAATTCCGTATGTGCGTAGTTTAGTGAAAGTGGGTGGGGGAGGCATTTAAATGGACTATATGGACGCAGTTAGTCATGTACTCACGTACGGAAGGAAAATACGCATGTAACTACACACGTACAGTTAAGGTTGCCCTATGGACATGTAAGTCACCAATAAACCGTCCGTGTGAGGGGAGTGTCGTGGGTGTTGACTTACCACGTACGTGCGTATATTTACGTACTTTATACACGCGCATCTGTGAATACGGTGCTGTCTGTTTATGTGGGTGTGTGTGTGTATGTGTGAAAAGATCTGCAGATCTTTAGAAAGGCAAATTTAGTACATGCAAATTCCTGTGTCATAGGTCTGAATTCAGACTTACGGTTACGCTGTGCTCGGATCCCTGCTGTATCTAAACTTCTTGTGGACAAGGAATCCCCAATCTCATAATGCATTCAAATAACAGAACCCTACCTTAAGACTCTTTCACTGTCCTCATGTTAAATGGGCATGGCTCAGAAGTCTTTATAGTATGGAGAGCAAGCCCTCACTGTACTATTTCTATACTTTCCCCTCCCACTTAGCATAGAAGCTGTCTGCATCTCACCACGCCCTACCATGTGAAATGTAGCACATGCACTGCCTGAATCATTCTGGAGTCTGGATCTGGCCATAGTTTTTTCTTCTCTACCTCTGTAGATGCTTTCAGATTTTGTTCAGGAGGTTCCTGTAAGTCTTTCAGTTCGGTGGGAAGGAGCTGTAAATTGAAACATGAATATCTAGAGTACTTATATGGCCTACATTTTTTTCCTATGCGTATATCGGGCATGCTAAGAGATCGGGCCTAGAAATCAGATTTTTCTATGTTTAGATCCCAAACCAGTAGATGCAGAGGGATACAGATTTACTGGTCCACCCATCCATGCGTTTGCATTTCACTGACTCAAGCTCACACAGATGGACTTCCGATAGCCACTGCTTACCATAAGATTTTGAAAATGGTGGAGGTATTTATATCTGGAGAAGTACACATCGAGCAGGAACACCCATACTGTATATGGTAGTTAGAAGGAATGACCACTGTGTTTGCAGCTCCTCCAGATGGGTTGCCATGCATTCAGATTGGGTAGCATGAGCAGACTGAAGAAGCAGCCATGATATGATCCAAAAGTTGGATCCCTCAATCATGGCCTAAAGGCTGACATTTGGAGGCCACTTCCCCCACCAAATCTACAAATCAGCACTTATGGAAATAAAAATGTACATAGAGAACAGCATGAAGGTAAATCTGGAACCAGATTTTTTTTAAGTGCTATATAAAAAATATGCAAATGTCAGTTTGCAGATCACGGAACAAAATCTTAAAATAAAGAAGAAAATATAGCAAGAAAATAAAGAAGAAAATATAGCAATTAAAAACCACTGGATCACAATCTTGATGAATGCAGATATTGACATTTCATACACTAATTACCACCCAGTGTTACTTCATTTACAACTTTAATGTATATGTCTTGATCTAGATGCTTTGGGTGTTTTGCTAATGTTTACTGATTGCCTTTTTGCAGCATGTGCTGTCATGAGCAATTATAAAGAGTTACACCAAGCTAAAGTTGACCATTATGCAAGTCTTGTTCTTCTACCCTTCAGATTAATTATAGATTTCTCATTAATTACTATATCCGCTTTATTTCATCATTTAGAAAATAGATCTTTTGTACTGTCACTGACTTCTTGACTAAAATTAAAATAAATGAAGGCAAAATATTTACCGTCCTTTGAGGATAGATATCTATTCCACCGCCCGAGCAAAACATTCATAATTTGGTATTTGCAGAGCAATACTCACAAGCAACAACTAAAGCTTTGGAATGTAGTGATTGATGTATTTTTTTGGCTCACCGCCTTATTGTATAGAAGTTTGATTTAATGAGTTTTTCTAATGAATATTTTATACTGATACTCGGATGAATGACATATGGTAAATGCAAGGTAAATTACAGCTCTTTAAATAAATATTTTCCATAAATTATTAATTTTGTGATGCCTATATTGGTTAGATGTCATGTTAGATGAAGATGGGAAACTATTTACTGTAATACTTGTTTGCCGGTTGAAAAAAGTAAAAGATTTTTTTAATTATTAAAAAAGCTTCAGAATGTTCACATAATTTATGCCTCCATTATGAGTTGTGCAGGGATACAAATGTGCTAAATTCAAATAAAACAAAAAATAATTTGACTTTTTTTTAGACATAGTTAATGATGCAAAGCAGATATAAACAGTATTGATGTTTATGGTGTCTTAAATGTAGCCTTTTTCTAAGGAAAATATTTGGATATCCAAGTGATAAGTTGTTTACTTTGCTTATAAGAGTAAAAAAAAAAGAGAATTCACATTTTAAAATTGCAAATTGAAAATGCCCAGGACTGCATGAAATCTTGAACTTATAAGAGCGTTAAACATGTTATTGCACAAAGTAATTATAATTCCAAAAGGTAAAAAACACACAGTAATCATTTTTAATTGTACCCCACTGCTGTTACATTATGGGACAGTCTATTAGGGGGCCCTCACAAGTTATGATTGCAGGGAGTGCACCATTAGATGATGTCTTCACTTTTCTTCAAGCTTCCTGTATGTAAGAAACTTGGAACCAATGAGAACACTAGTCTCCAGAACTCCTTCTACAATACAGCTATACTGGGTTATCACGCATCATTTGGACGTCTTAGAAAATAAAGGATACAGAACACAAGCTAAAGCCAAGATTAGCATTTTGTAACCTAGATCGTGTACATGTGTTTAAAGACCGTAACAAAATGCTACGTAGATAGCGTAAAATAGTTACTACGCATGTGTAGTAGCTATAAACGGATAACTAGGCACGTAAGTAAAAAAATGTGGTGTTGGGAATGCGGTCCCATATCCTTTCTATAGGGAAAACATGAAAACATACCATGTGAGCAGAATCTAACTTACACAAAGTGTAAACCTTTATTCCATACATGCAAGGCTAGTGCATTCCACTCACACTCCCATCGCATGTACAGAACTTCTGTACCCTGGATCCTAATTTTATGCACATGCCTATTCTAAAATGGGTCTGGTGCATGATGGTGAATCATGCGTAAATACTTAACCAAGAGCTTTCTGTATGATTTAAATAACTCCCACCTGCTCACCATGCATATGCACTAGATGCATGCTTGGTCTTCACCCTCTCCTCCCATCGGAAAGTTTTACTGTGGGTAATCCAGAATCGTTTGTAGTGCATTCCGATGCGTAACTGCCATGTGGCTCAAGGGGTAGCTCTAATGCCACACAGCACAACACCTAATTGTGAGGCGTTTGTATGTTCTCCCCATGTCTGTGCTGGTTTTCTCTGGGTGCTCCAGTTTCCTCCTATAATGTCCAAAAACATGCTAGATTAGAGGTTCTCAACTAGAGGTACTAATATTCAGACCACTGTCTGGCGGTACTTATGGTGATTGGACAAGGTTGTAAGGATCTAGTAGCTATACTAGGTGTGATACTAGATGGCAGAAGATCGGTGGTAGCCCCCACACCGATGCCTGTCATTGAGAATTTCCTTTTTGGCTGTCTCTATTTCAAATGGTCCAGGGTTCAAGGGGTCACATAAAAGCAGCATATCTGCGTTCGAAGAGGCGTACCACTCATACGACAACCGTAATTACGCTTTGAAGGCGGGGTGAGGCAGTTAAATCGTTGTACAGTATGGGTGTGCTTAGCAGCGTAAGTACGTTAGGTCTATACGTACGTCTGTGGTTACGCTTGGAAAAATTAAGGTAGGGTTTGGAAAGCGTAAAACGGCCAAAGTACGTACATGAGAGGGGAGTGACTAGTAAATACGCTACAAAACGTAATAGAAACGTAGTTCTGGATTTGGGCCTGTGTTCTTAGGCTTCTGCCAAAAATGTCAGGGTTGCTATATGTGTGAAACTACAGTGAACAAAAGTTTGTGGATTCACACTTTAGAAGCTCCGGCTTCTAAATTCCTTATTATGTATGCGTAGCAATTCATTTACACAATCTACGTACCGCTTAGGTATGGAGATTGAGTACATGTGGTCTTTAAAAACCGCATATAGTAGGTTAGGGAGAAGGAGGTGTACTAAGGCAGTCTTGGGAAGGATTTAGGAAGAAAAGGGTGGGGGGAGGGATGTATTTTGGGCAGGGGAGTCATTCTCTGTGCTTCTTAAGAAGGAAAATCGCATGGTTACTTACGGAAGCCCTGTGGCACTCTTAAGTGTCATAAGAATCCTGAAAACAGGGACGGGTTGTGGGACAGGACAAGTGATAAGTGCTGCACTCTTACCTGTAAACACGGTCCACTGTGTTTCATTAATGATAAAAAGAAAGAGAAAACAGCGCTTCGAATAAATATATATAATTACATTTATTAAAACAACAATTAAAATATATAAATAATGAATGAACAATAAAGTTGCCAGTTGGTGATCAGGCAACTGCAGATGTATGAACAAATGAATCTATTTAGAGAAACCCCAATAGATGGTAAATATATAGAGGATAGATATATACAGCACCCTTTTCCTTTTCAGTTGTGCAGGTGTAATTAGAAGCTGGTATTGTACTTTTCCTGATTGTATTCGTGTGGTAAATGATACTATTGTATCGAAGATAAACACCAGATGTTGCGATGTACATATACAGAGTCCCAAATTGAAGACACAGTTGTAAATGTGATGCTAGCAACTTTTAATTGTTGTCCCAGTTAGATGTAATTAACGCTGCCGGTAAAGCAGCGCTAGGATCAATTTCCTCCCCACAATAGTATTGTTCGCAGCCTGGTAAAATTGTATCCAGTGCAGATGCTAAGTCTGCTGACAGAGACAGGAAAAGTTACCTAATTCTCTGCCCGTATATCGGTAAACTCAGCTGTTGATTTGATACGGGTCCTCCCGACGGCCTCGTGGGTAGATTCCCAATACCGATGTTGTTACAGTCTACGGCTCCAGCCGGGTGAAGGGCTGTCTGGATAGACTCGGGGGCGGGGGAATTCAACCCCGTCCTCTGTATTGTCGTATGCAAGGAGAGCCTTACAATCTCAGGCTGGGTAAAAGTCCAAACAGGGTTGAAAGTCCAAACAGGGTTTATAAGTCACAAAGCGCAATACAGGAATGTAGAAAGATTCTGGATGCTGTGTATCAGTGAAGCAGGTACAACTTTAAACAACGGCCTTAACGCGTTTCTTCATCCCTTAGGATGATTTCTTCAGAAATTGATCCTAGCCCTGCTTTACCGGCAGCGTTAATTACATCTAACTGGGACAACAATTAAAAGTTGCTAGCATCACATTTACAACTGTGTCTTCAATTTGGGACTCTGTATATGTACATCGCAACATCTGGTGTTTATCTTCGATACAATAGTATCATTTACCACACGAATACAATCAGGAAAAGTACAATACCAGCTTCTAATTACACCTGCACAACTGAAAAGGAAAAGGGTGCTGTATATATCTATCCTCTATATATTTACCATCTATTGGGGTTTCTCTAAATAGATTCATTTGTTCATACATCTGCAGTTGCCTGATCACCAACTGGCAGTAGTATAAGGTCAACTTTATTGTTCATTCATTATTTATATATTTTAATTGTTGTTTTAATAAATGTAATTATATATATTTATTCCAAGCGCTGTTTTCTCTTTCTTTTTATCATTTAATTTGTGGGATTACCTCTCCCTCTTATACAGCTGCTGGAATAATTCTATATTCACATTTATCTGGTTTGCCACATCTTTAGCACTCAGATACGCAGCGCGGCCATCTATTTAATTTCTGTTTAGTGTTTCATTAATAACTGTTGTAAAAATCTTCTGATTTTTATAAAATTTCCTTCTGTTTTAATTTGTTTAAACCCGAAAAATGCCTGAACCAATGTCCATTAAAATGTATAAAATTACAGCTTTTAAACAGCTTGGTCCTCAATCCAGAGATTATTAGCATCTGAAAAGGGTCTATAATGAAAATCTAAGTTAAACATTAACACTATAGTAATGTTTCAAGTGGCTAGTAGGACTGTGCACACAAACACAAAGCTCCATGTGTGTTTACCTGATCAATATCAGCAATATCCAATTATAGTTTGCTGAAGCCTCAAATATTAACTTTTTAACCTGCAGTCCATTCAGCATTCAGTAGTAGATCAGATTTATCACATAGGAGCTAAAGTAAATCTGATGATTGCAAATGCAGAGTAATAGTATGACATTATGGGTTTCCACTTTATAATCCTCTTTATATGAAGGTGACATTGCCGCTAGCCAAATGCAGCCCTCAGATAGTTTATGAGTTGTGGGGATGAACCCTTGCATGTAATATAATGATTGTGTTATAATATAGAATGGCTAATAATAGCTTTAAATGCCTATGAACAGCCAGCTAAGGATGTAAACAGATTTGCTTGCCATCTCTGATGGGTATGTTTTTATTTTATGAGAGGATTGTTTCTGTAATAGTGGGTGTTTGAAAAGCACAAATCAAAGGTACATCAACTCCTCCTGATCTCTAGTGGAAAGGCACATTTTAGAAAGAGAAAAACAAAGAGACAGATTGTACTTTTACATCTATGGCTTTACCCCAATATCACAGAATGATTAATACTAGGAAGAACAATTAACACAGGTACAAATCAGCGTATCAACCGTGATAGAATGTGAGGGCTGATCATTTTTTTGTATGCAGGCAAAATACGTTTTCCTTATAACATAAAAATATTTGTCAATTTTCATTTTAAACTGCAATTTAGGGCCAGATTTACTAAGCTGCGTGTTTTGAAAAGTGGAGCTGACATTCTGTAGTGTGTAATAGGAAAGTCAGAGCTAGAATCTGGTTGCTATGGGCAACATCTCCACTTTTCCAAACCTGCAGCTTAGTAAATCTGGCCCTTAGAGTTGATTTGTTATCACTGTGCATGTGCAGAATGGGAGCAAGCACAAAAAAGTGAACGCTGGGTGGCTTATCCCCCTGTGTCTGCTTCTGTGGGCCCTGCACTAGTGGAATAGGGTGCTCCATTACTCTTATTGGAGAAAGTGGTCATTTTAGTACTGCTACGAGCACTGTAGCAGCCCAGTTTCCCTGCACTTCCTCCTAGAATCTTGCATCAGGACAAGGCTGGTATAAGTGTAAGACGGAAGAGATTTAAATGAATGAAAGCCCCTAGTCCTAATTAGGAATGCATCCCTACACATCTAACAAATAATAAATCCCTACTTTAAGAATAAAGCATACTCATTTTTCATACACTACAGGTATTTTTTTTAAATATAGATAATAATTTTTTAAAGGCTTTTTTGTGCTACTTTAAGAATAAAGCATACTCATTTTTCATACAGAATAGGTATTTTTTTTAAATATAGATAATAATTTTTTAAAGGCTTTTTTGTGCTTTAAAAAGAAAAAAAATGTTTATATTTACAATTATTATTGTGATTAAACAACAGTAAATTTATACCAATAAAAATTTATAATATAAAAACGTATCCGTTTGCATGTTTCAAAACTGTGCTTATTTTAATTTCTACCAATCCAGAGTTGCTACCACGGACGCCATCAGGGGGGTACAGTCAGGACTATTGTCCCGGGTCGGAGACAGAAAGGGCTCGCTCTGCAGCAGTAGGTATTGGCAGTATCCTAATGCCGATATGTGACTTTCCGGGATCCAAAATATTCTGGTTACTACTTTTGGAACTTTGGATAGTGGCCATGCATTTTTAATAGTGGGTCTGTGCTTCTGCTAAGCAAAAACTCTGTTCCAGCTTCACACTGGAAAGTTTGTCTGTGTTTCACATGTGACTTAATTAAATCAGAATGAATCCTGCAATTGTGTAAGTCCACAAATACCAAGCAGATTCAGTGGAGTATAGGTCACTAGCACACAACATTTATTGAACATTTATTGAACATTTTGCTCATCTAAACATTTCACTACTAAGGAAACACATTAGCAAATACAAATCAGTTAGTATCCTCTTTGTGAGAATTACAATGCTATGTTTTTTTCTCTTTATCTTTCATAAATAAAACGTTTTAATCTTAAACATTTCTTTAGACCTTCAAACCATAAATACATATCATCTAATAAGAAAATGAGTCTTTAACATTGTTTTTTGTCTTTAAGTAGTCATTACATCTTTCCTGTTTGCATAACTACTGTATCTAGATAAATGCTTACATGGTAGAGATTTGGAAGTCATTAATATTAATATAAAGCCAAATGTTTCTATAAAAGCCTGTAGCATTGTAAGAAATATCCAAAGGTATATTATATTTAATGTATATATTGAATGTGAATGATTCCACCAACAATGATATAATTTCCTTTCTATATTTCCATTTAAATGTCATAATTGCTTTCAATAAGCATACTTAGCACACAATTAGTAATGCTTATTGGAAAAAAATAAAATATATTATCAAATGATGCACTGATGATGTTTTGCTTACTATGGCCTCCAAAACACACAAAACAAAACTCAAGGTCTCATCAAGCAGAACATGTGTCTGTACAGGAGGCCTCTATCATTGGAAAGATTAGCAACACATTGAGGTTGTGCAAATTTTTTCTAAAAGATCCTGACAAGTTACAGACATTAATAGACATTGTTGGTTTGCCTGAAGAGCATCCTGTTTTCCATTAGGTAGAGGGATTCAATATTGTATTAGGGCAGTGGTTCCCAAACTTTCTCAGTTCGAGGCACCCTTAGGGTCTCCATATTTTTTCAAGGCATCCCTAAGACAAAAATAATTATAGAATAGAAAATAGAAACATTCCACGGCACCCCGGTGTGAGCATTTGGGAACCACTGTATTAGGATAATTTCTGGATTATCAGAAGATGTAAGAGACACAACTGAAATGAAATTAAAAGGAAACAAATACCATATAACCAATGGGAATTTTTTTTTTATATTTGTACATGTATAAAAGAGTTGAGTGAAATGTACAAATTTATTTGACAAAGTGTTTGCCCAATTCAGTGGCGTTACGTCATAGATAAATGTTGTCACCCCTGCCCCCCCTCATCTTTCCACTGTCCATGGCCCTCCATCAAATGGATGCAGGGTGTTTAGGGTATCAGTCCCTCCTCCTGTAGCTTTTGATGCAAAAATTGGAACCTGCAGGGAGGGAGACAGACCCTGAGCTGTCCGCATCACGGATTCATAGATGCCGCCACCACTTACACTTAGGAGCCATAGATTAGAGGTCAGCGTCTCCATTGTCTCCATTAATTCAGCCAGTGGCCCTATTGGTGCTTAATTGTAAATGTTTGACTAACATGATGTCATTTGTACCATTTGGCTTGAATATTAAATTTATTATTACACAAGGAAACCACACAGCAGAATAAATTGATCATTCTATATTTCTCATCAGCCTCTTTCTCTCTCTCTTTCTCTCTCTTCTCCCATCTACTGTGTCTGACGTTAAACAAGAAGCGTTGAAAATTAAGTAATTAGTTACTTGTAATGCTGAACATTTGAAGTGTCTGCACTACTATATTCTATAGAAGAATGACCTTCATAGACTGCCATCAGCAAGCATACAAAGGATTATAACAAGTAGGATATAAAGAGTTGGACAAACTATGATCCAGTAGCTTTGGCATCGCCGATGGTAATGCTTGCAGGAAAGCCTGAATGCCTATAGCTGTGCAGGTGGTAAAACATATGCAGGTAAAACCCAGAGCAAGAGTATTGCCATTTTCCAGGATGGGGAGTGCTGGGGTCAACCCTCTCCCATTAGACGCATGCATGGTTCAGTTTGCACATTAGTAAGGGCTTATCTGCCCCTTGCTATTGGCACCACTTTTTCAGAGTCTGTTGGATATGTTAACGGTAAACACAGGTAAATCCAGAGTCAAGTAACTATGCAGCTGGTAAATACAAGCAGACAAGCCTCCAAATTAGTAGCATTTAGCAATGGATGCATTACAGTTGGGTGGGGTGTCTGCTGAATATGGCAAAATTGCCATTCTCTCCCAGCCAGTTCAGAACTCGAAGAGGCAAAGCAATCGATCCCCGAAGCACCAAAGATGGAGCTCCCAATGGTAAGTGGAAATTTTACATATATACCAAAAAGGATAGAAATTGAGCAATTGGGCAAAATAGGATGAACTCAGAATGTCTCTTAGTGATAATGGACCAGTTCCACATTTAGGTACGACAAGTCATTTGCGTAAGTCCCCTGTCTCGGAACATCTGCGCATGCTCACACCAGATGTTCCGCGTTGTTGAGTCATTGTACCCCTAAAGTACTATGTGCGTCAGTACGCAATTATACGCAGCTGTACCTGAAAGTACCACAGAGTCAAAGTTGCGGTCCAACCCACAAAAGTGTGTTGATATCAGCACGAGAAGAGTTAAGCAAAAGTGGGAAAGAGTTAATCGAAAAGATGCAGTTACAACGATACAGCAGCGCGACCAGCTAACTGGCAAGATTTCAATCCAGATGCCTTCAGAGAGAGAGAGAGAGAGATAATGTCCAGATAGTCCTTTTAAATCCAACGACGAAAGGATTCGCCGAATGTCCGCTGATTGGAGGGATCTCAAGACCTTCTTCGGTTCCTGGCTCGTCATTGGTCCTGGGGTCTTCCTTTGTTCTTCTCCCGGAGGTTCATCAACATATCTCACAGTCACACACAGTTTATATTCTAACCTAATAATGTTCATAAGCTACTACCGCTACATGCGGTCTTTCAGCGACTAAACTAACAATAAGTATCATGATTTTATCTACCCTATGACTATAAACATTACAAGGTTATATCATTCATTCGCTGATCGGCGATTATTCGTTGATTATATCATCTACAAAGATAAAGCACAGTTTTAATAAATAGGAACGCATACAGACATTAAGTACGAACAAGTCCTATGTGAATGTGTTTGTCAGTGTGTTTATTAAATGTGTCATTTCGAACATTGCAAAAGCCAGCAAAAGTGCAAGCACAAAGACACGTACGTTCGTGTTTGCGTTTTACCACTCTTTTCCGTGGTTCTTTGTTCACCTACTATGTAAAGATTAATTATTATATTGGGGTTATTAAAAATGTTTTAACTCGGTTTCGACAGCGAGCATACTTACTGTTGTACTTAGTTACATACGATAGTAAGTACACACAAGTGGCAGAGCCTTAATTTACAATGGTCGTATCCCCACCATACAGACAGGGTCAGCCATGTAAATTAAGGTGCGGGGTGGGGAATCCCCGTTACGACTAGGTCTGTGGCCGCAGACCTAGTCTTAAAAATTTAAGGTATGAATCTGGACGCATACGTGTCCAGATTTACTACCGTTAGTGGGGAGGTCAGGAGGCATGCACTCCCCGCTATGTGCGCATACCTATGGACCCCCGCATGAACATAAAGCATGCAGGGGTAATTCACTGAATTATTTGCATTTTTCTTTCAATATTTCGCTAGCATTGTGAGTCTATTTTCTCTCTCCCCCTTGTCCTAATATTCAAATTATGATTAGAGATTACGGATTTTACAACTTTATATTTAATTATTAATAATAAAGATTTATTTTTGTTACTGTCAGTGGGCTGGATCCAGACTTAAGTAAGTGCTTGAAATTAGTTACTCCTGGGCTAAACCATGTTGATTACAGGGGAGTCATATTTCATCTGTTGCAAACAGTATTAGAGTTGAGAGGTGATGTTTCCTATCCCAAGTCTAAATACAGTGTGATAGTAAACCTGGTCAGTATCTGTGTGCAGTAAGCAATTCAAAGATATATCCCTGTATGCAAAGAATACAATTAAGTTGACTCCCCCTGCATTCAACATGGTTTAGCCCAGGAGTAACTAATTTCAAGCA
>WWET01002103.1:50995-63724 GCA_011038615.1 Limnodynastes dumerilii
TCCTTTTGGAGTAGTTATCTTAAAGCTTGAAAGTTTAAAGAAATATATTATCCTATATTTCTCAAACTCATTTCAGGCCATAACAGACTATAACAGGTAATCTTACAACAAATACAAAATGTATAATTGAAACTTTGGAAACGGTTGGGAAGTCATGACGTATGCACAGATCTGGATCAGGACCACTGAAGGGAAGTTCAGACTGCACGTAAACCCGTATTCCTCTTGTAACGGTGATGTCACAAAGCATGGCTGAGGTCAAATGTTCGATTCCTGGAATCTGTATGGAGTTTGCATGTTGTCTGCGTGGGTTTCCTCCTGGTGCTTTGGTTTCCTCCCACATGTCAAAAAACATGCTAGTAGCTTAATTGACAAAAATTAACCCTAGTGTATGTGTGTGGTAGGGAGTCTCGCTCCAGGGATCTATGCTGATGTGAGTAACAAGTGTTCAATAAGTGTTCTCTGTGTTGGGTTTGGGAAAAGTTTGATCAAGGGTGAGTGGAAAGGGCAGACTAGACATGCCAAGTGAGTCTTATCTGCCGTCATCTTCTATGATTGCTCTGGTGGAGATTTTATTCTATTTGGCTGATCTGAAAGTGTATGTCCGGTGAGTCAATTATCAATAGGCACAGGCGATTTTTATAATAAAAGGACATACTGCACCATGGAGCGCCCCTTTGTCTCTTTTTATTTAATTAATTAGCATTTTGTGAAAAAATAAATAAATAAATACACATTTGGCTGTTTCTGTCATTTTATAATTGTGTCCTTTTATCATTCCTCATACCTTTGACCATAAGTAGAATGCAGGAGAAAATAGTGTTCTCTTAAGGAATAGAAAACCAATATAGATGCAGAGTACCTCCTCTCAAAATTCTGGATTTATCTTTCTTGCTCAAACATAGCAGCTAGGCTATATATTAAAAAAGCATTCTAGATGCAAATACGTACAACATAAAATAAACTTTATGGTGTTACACAAGGCTAGAAAGAATTATTTACCATGGCACTACATATAAAATATTATTTCCATAGCAGTGTCCACAATATCTATTTTCTTGAGATTTTATTTGATTCTGCAAGGGTTAGATCTTCATATTCATCCTATTCATCAAGCAGGGAAATAATAAAGTATATAAATAATAAATATTGTTAGGACAAAGCAACAACGCCGAATCCAGAGATTGAAAAAATACAGGAAACGACTTTGTTTAATGGAACATTTGTGGAGCCTAAAACATAGTGTCCGTACTTAAATATTTCACCCTTTCTTCTTTGTACTTACCAGACAGAAGCTCAAAAAAATTACAATGTATTTTAATTTTCCAACTAATTAAACTGAGTCACCAAATGGATTTCTTTAAAAAAATAAATAAACAGAAAATGGAAAAAAGACACATTTAATCCGCTAGAAAATATAAAATGAAAAGAAATAAAATTAATTTTAAAAACATTTTTTTTAAGCAATTACAAAAAATGTATTAGATATAATTATTGTATCAATTGCTATTTATTTTTATTGTTATTTAAATTTTTTTGCAGGGCCCCCTTTGTTTTGGTTTTGTCGCTCAGGGCCCCAAAACTTGCTTTCCTCTTATGAAAATGAGAAAGCAGTTATGGTTAACCCCCCACTGTTGTCACTGCTTTGACAACATACAGTAGTTCAACATGGGGGACAAATAGGAAAGTGTGTTCTATAATAAGTGTAATATATCTGAATGGTCAAAGATATCAAAATACTAATACAAGCATATTAAACTATAAAAATATAAGTCCAAAATGTATGTTTAATCTATAAATTAGAGTTGTGCTATGAAACATCACCTCTCAATTCTAATTCTGATTTCACGGTTTAACTTTGCCGCTTCTCGCAATTCAACATGGTATTGCTCAGGTCTACACTTGCACCTAAAAAAATCACGATCAATCCCTTTGTGTGTAGTGATACTCTTACATGATCCTAAAAAGCTCAGCAAAGTTCAATTCATGACTTATTAAGTAAAACTATTTATTTTATTTGTCATATATACATATTATTTAGTTAAAATATAGACAAAAACAATTCACATCTTAACATTTATTTTTCTTATTCCTTTTTTATTTAGGTCTGTCTTGTCCTATGTCAGTTTTAAACAACAGACACATTAATATAAAAACCCTGAAGCGTACTATATTACATGTTTTGACAAAGCTCATACACCTCATATGGAGTCATCAAAACTATTCAATCATTGTCAATAACAAGCTTAAATCCTATGATGAATTGTCAAATAAAAACAGAAGAATGTCCCACAACTGCATTATGTGCTGATCAGGAACTTATGGTAAAGCTGTGATATTACATTACCCTAAAGTGTCTCTATGTACTCAAAAGTCATATGATGATACTTCGGCAAAGATTACACTTTGGAATATTGACATCATGAAAAAAACACATGTCGCTGTTATATCCCATATGTACCAAACCAATAACGTACATAAGACCATATATTAATAATAATAAAAGAGAAGAATAGGGCAGAGATCTTTAGATATTATTACTATCTACATGCTTTTGGGCCACACAAACTAAAAAAGAAGTAAGAATGACTGTCATTTTTGAAGTGATAAATACATGAAGCTATACGTTGTTTATTGCATTTTCTACCCATTTCATAACACTTGTATTTAGTCATTTATACACACCTATCTTTTATTCTGTTACAATTTGAAGCATCTGTCACTTTCCTGGCAGATCTATAATGTTGTACTCTATTATGGGTACCGCATCCACTAATGTAATTTTTTTTTACTTTATTACTTTTATGTGTCAAAACTTGATAGAAATAACATGTGTATATATATATATATATATATATATATATATATACTCAAAATCATGAGATGTTGTGCTGCTTGGGGACTATGAATCACGTTACCCAACATACACTCTTGTTATGCAGCTATAATGTCTATAGACTTATAAGAAACAGTATGTAGAACGACATAAATAAAATGCAAACAGAAAATAATATATTTTTTATTGCATCCTGATAAACATATCTATGGATGAAGGACATATAAAATAGTGGAAATTTAGAGGACAAGAAAACTGATTATTTATCCATTACATTGCTTGGTAGAACAGGTCCTGATGCTTTTATTAATGTCCATCAAACAAACGCACATCCCATATTGGCCATGTTGTGCATTACTATTCAAAACTCGTATAATAATTACAATAATAGTAGTATTAGTAGTAGTAATAATAATTGGAATAATAGTTTACTCATAATGTAAAGTAATATACTTACCGTATATACTCGAGATGTGCTGAAAAACTCGGCTTATACTCGAGTATATACGGTATCTTCCTTATTTCCCAGTTTGCAAATATTGAGGTATGGAAAGAAAACAAAAATAAAGAGGAAACATAAAATGCAGAGATCAGCATACAGAGATTGTAGACATAGATTGCATCAAATAGGAGGTTAGGCGAGATGCACATATAGCAAATACATTCAAAAATGAAGCCACCAATTGCAATTTAGATTGACATTGTTTTGTGATGTAAGTTAGCCATTGGTTAGTGGCTCAGTCAAGTTAAATGAAAACCATACTGGGGGGCTTGTAGAGAGTGGGGGAGGGGTTCATTTGATCCCTGCCATGTATTCTGTCTGGTGAAGCCATTTAACACAAACACAAATGTGGACCAGGGTAAGCATGTTGTTTCCATATCATGAATAAATAGTTCTGGAGGTTACCCTAGAGAGACTGGATGGAATTGGGGTTTTACTACTTTGCACTATGACTGCACGAGGATTAGAATATGGCTCAGCATGTATCTGTTATATTGCGGAACCTGATGGGAATACAAGTGCTATGGCGATGCTTGCAAGCTGGAATTAAATAATATGTTGCTTTAATTTAAAACCATCTGACAAAAAGGCTTAATTTTAGGACATTCCCAAAAATATGGATATCGTTTTGTGTTTCCCGACAACAGTATATGCACACTGCCTTTTCCTGACTTCATAAAGGGGGGGAGTATGGGGAGTGGATCCCATGAATCTGATATAGAATCTCCGTTGGTGCTGAATGCAAAGCTCTGAATTCAGTTTAATGACACTTTTGAGAGAGAGGCTGGGCTAAGATGGGTGGTCTGACATTATACTAACTTCACTATTGGAGGATGATGATCACGCATTAATTCATATGGATTACCTGTCTCTTGTTGTCTCCAGCTCCAGCAATACCTGCAGTCTCAATCTTCTTCCATGCATGTGCAAACTTTACTGTCAAGAATCACCAGGATGGGAAAGTATTACACACACCAAAGCTACATGTGTCAGAATTATCATAACTCGGATAATGCTGACTACTATGTGGTGTTGGGTAAGAGGCCCACATTAGTAAATATCCCTGTATGTTTTAAAGCAATAAAGATTTAAAAGAAAATTGGTATATTAACATTTTAGTAATAGAGACCTTTATTTTTATCAGGATATGCAAACGAGAAAGTGTAACATAGAGACGTCAAATCCTGTCTCCTAATTGTTACAATTTTCCTCTCATTATGGATTGATGAGATCACACTGTGCTCCTGTATTTCACCTCTCTGAGCTTTCATCCACTGCAACATGTGTTGACAGCTGAAGCACAAGATGACAGTGTATTGTAACTGCCAACCACTTTGAACAGCAGATCTTATTTTGTGTCGGACAGGTTCAGTCATGTTCTTCTTAGTCTGAAATGTAGTAATACGTAATGTCATAGGTCATATATTTAAATCATAGTCTACAGATTAATTTATTTCTGAAACTAGATGTAGAAAAATGTATTGTAATTGTGTGTAAATGTGCATACATATCTTCTATTTGTTTCCCTGTATAGAAAATTAACAGATTTCAACATTTTATTACAGAATTAGAATATATTTTTTTTCAAAATAGCATTTTAAAATGTATTGTATTTTATTACATTACCGTTGCTAATTATTTTTCATTAGGGGCGGAGCAGGTTATCTCATTTCAAATCTCACGATTGGGCCCCGTCATTTTGAATTCATTATGATAGCATATTATTTTAATTCAGATGTGTTTAGAAAATGCAAGTCTTCCTCCATATTCATTTTATTTGAAATGAGGTCAGTTGCTATAATGAACAACTGTTTATTGCAGTTTACACTTGAATATTTTTTTTTTGCTTTTGGCTATTTATTTACTTCATACTTTATTTTTCATTTTTCAAAATACAAAACACAATGAAAGAATGAATATAAAAAAAACTGCAAATGTGGGATAAGCAACTCACCACTCCTGCTGGGACCTATAACCCAGGCTGAAGGAGCAGACCCTGCAGAGATTAACAGGAGGCCCTTGAATCAGATTTGCTGCAGTCCTGTTAGTCTTGTCAATAATTCGCTGCATGGGCCTCCTGTCAACCTCAGCACTGACTGGCGGCCCATGCAGTCAATCTCGGTAGGATGCCTATTCAGCTAGCTGTCTGGTTGCAAAAGAAAAGAGAAACTCTGGTCAGTAGTGTGTTGCCCCTCTACCCCCTGGATGGACTTTTCCCATCTGTCTGACTCCATAATTATTGACAAGTAGTAGCAGCAATATAGTAAAATAATAATTTTTTTGTAGAATGCAGAGTTTTCATTACTTTATTACTGCTGCATTTGCCAATAATATTGGAGTCAGACAAATGGGGAAACTCCAGTCAGATAATGGACCCACAGTAGATGATATCGTAAACCTGGGTTTGATCATTTTTAAACATGCCTTAAGATGAAAATAATTGAACCTAAGTGTTTTTTGGCCATTATTTTGTTGTAATTGAAAATACTAGAGCAATCTTTGGTACGATCATTTGATAATTAGATAATCGGACTAATAATCACTCTAGTATATAGCCATCTTAAGAGTAAATGCACAGTCTGGATGGAATTAGCAAACAGTCTGAGATGCTACTACTGATTCTTACACATGCATGGCTTGGAAAGTGCCGGAAATCCCAATGAAACATTATTTAGTAGCCTGGATTCATTAGAAATATGTACATATTTTTATGCATTCTATTTTTCTTACTGTTTAAACTTTTTTTACATGTAGAACTTCTTGCTGAGTTGTCTCTATGGGTATCGAATCTACATCCATTTTTATACTTTACCGGTCCTTTTTTTGGAGATAAAATGCACGTCATTCTTATTTTTTAATTAAAAGGAAAAAAAGAGAAAGCTGCCATGTTTAGACTCATATTTGTATGACCTGTCATACGATGTCAGTCCTTGAGTATAACAATGTGTGATAGGTTACATGAGATGCATGGTATTAACATTTCATCCTCCAAATCCTTTAGATGTGCACTGACTTCAGGTTTCCAAGGCATGAACATTTTAGTGGCAGAACAAAATGGAACTGAATCTCAAAGTCAGGTTATAGAAAATTTATACACACACATAAATATTGTATCGGAAAAGACATGAAGACAGATAATAAAATGATAATAGACAAACTGAAACATATTTCAAGAAAAGAATTCAACAAGTGTATTCATATAGATTTGTGAATATACAGTTTGAAAACAAGATTGTCTTGAAATAAACAGAAAGTAGACAATCACCTTGAACCATTGTTTACTAAGAAATGTAGAACTGAATGTGATTTATTGCATTCTTTTAATAGATGTAGAAATAGTCTATAGTGTTTGGTTAAAGGTTTTGAACAGGCATTGTACAGAATCTAAGTTAACATTCTCAAGTTTTCTTAGAGATAAACATTCTGTTACGCTGGCTGAAGTTAGGGTAGCCTTCAGCCAGTGTAACAGCGTGGCCACAGGGGGAGTGCACCAGAGCTACGCTGGCCAGACTTACGGACAGCGGCCCAGCGTAGCTCTGGATCAGGCCTCATGTGGGCACAATATTACATATCCGGCTAACACTTGATTTGTTAGGCTATTGAGCTCTCTGTCACACTTCTCTCATGAAAACAGCTATTGTAGTATCATTTCTTAAAGAGTTTTTACTGCAACCAGTGCAGTGACAATTAAAGCCAGGCATAACTGTTTCTCCATTTAACCAGGGGATGGGGAACTTTTTTTCTGCCGAGGGCCATTTGGATATTTATAACATAATTTGCGGGTTATACAAAATTATCGACTTAAAAATTAAACAAATTTGGACAAAAATGTAATGAACTTTCCCCTAATGTAAGCTTTGGAAGAAAATGGTGGTGGTGGCCCGGAGATTAAGCTGCTACCACATGCAGGCTGCTCCCCAATGACAGCTTCCTGATCAGGATCCAGGAATATGGAGAGTTTTAGGGTTCCAGCTGTCTCCAGGGGCCCAGGAGCAGATCGGGATCCGGAGCTTGCAGTACCCCACCGCGTGACGCAGCCCTCATCTCCGGAGCGCTGGAAGCAGGCAAAGTGATTTTGCAGCCAGATGCACCAGAGCTCTGGAGAGCTGTGCGTTTCACACCGCAATAGTTAGCATCACAGAATAATAACACAAAAAGGTAAGTTAAACAAGCGCATTTTATTGGTTACGTTGATTGCATATTGATGATGATTTTAACTTTAAAAATCATCTTTTTTAACACCTGTGTTTTGGGGGTGTTATTCCTGAATCGCAAGCAATTGGCCCAAGACTGTTTGGAAACATGATAGGAGTTCTCCCACCTCCTCTTTCGCTCCTACAGTCTGGGTTATTAAAGCTTGGTTCTGGTAAGAGAAAATTAATGGGAACCCCACACATCATTCATCCACTACAAACTAGTGCTGGTTACAATTATGAGGGGATCCTACACCGCTTGATTAAGTGATAGATTTATTTACAATGTGACAAGTGGGTCTATTTTGGCCAAAATAGGACAACTATTTGACAAGGATGTGTATTTGATGACACCACTTTTATCTATATTTAATCTTTATTTTATATATTTTATAGTATAAATTGATCTGGAGGGTGTCCCGCTTACAGTTTGTTGGTGTCGGCAGTTTTCGGCCGTTGGAGAGTTACTTTCTCTTTCTGGTGCGGTATTGTGGCTCTTTCTGCCCGTCTGCAGCATGTCTCTCTATCGGAGCTGTGTTTGTTGTGCGCCATTGCTATGGCTCCTCCCGTTATTCCGGCATGCAGTCCTCTGAACCTCAGCTCTAGGGGTTTCTCCCGGTGGCAGGTGGGGGGATAAACACAACGGTGGAGAGGGAATATAGTGTAATATTTTCATTTATTTGCAGTGCAGTAAAAAATAGTAGTAGGTGTACTCACAAGTGGAGCGGACATAAAATGTCCATACAGCGCTTTTTAACAACTTTAGTGGTGTGAGTCACATAGATAGCAGGTATTGGTGGTCATCTATAGGTTCATTCATAGGTATTGAAAAAGTGAGAAAAAATTGGAGGGGGGTGGAGAGACAACCAGAGGACTCTGAATCAATCAGAAACAAAATGGATCTTTAACCTTGAGACCTAGCCCCAAAAGGTCTAAACATTGACTTTGAGTTGGCAACTTTTTTATAAATACACGGCTTCAATGCTTTTAATCCATCATACAGCCTAATAATTCCCACAAGCCCATATAACACACAACAACCCCTCAAGTAGATACTATGATGTAAAACAGGTATCCCAAGCTTAACAAACTCATCTTTCCCCCTCTCTTTCTGAGGATAGACCTTAAAACAGTAGGACTCTATCCCAGGTAGCCGGGATAGATGGGAGGAGCCATAGCAACGGTGCACAACAAACACAGCTCCGATAGAGAGACACACTGCAGACGGGCAGTCAGAGCCACGATACCGCACCAGAAAGAGAAAGTAACTCTCCAACGGCTGACAACTACCGATACCAACAAACTGTAAGCGGGACACTCTCCAGATCAATTTATACTGACTATATCGCAGAACATTAACATTCAAAAATTTGTAACAGCCACCAAAGACTATTTACATTGACACCAAATATTATTACTATTACAGTGAGCGCCAGAAATACGTACTCCCTTGGGAGTTGATTTAGTGGCTTCCCCAGTAGACTCGGAAGTACATGCATGTATGAAGGCTTGCTTCCCCAGTAAACTCGGAAGTACATGCAATTATGAGGGCTGGCTTCCCCAGTAGACTCGGAAGTACATGCAATTATGAGGGCTGGCTTCCCCAGTAGACTAGGAAGTACAGGCAATTATGAAGGCTGGCTTCCCCAGTATACTCGGAAGTACATGCAATTATGAGGGCTGGCTTCCACAGTAGACTCGGAAGTACATGCAACTATGAGGTCTGGCTTCCCCAGAAGACTCAAAAGTACATGCAATTATGAGGGCTGGCTTCCCCAGTAGACTTGGAAGTACTTGCAATTATGAGGGCTGGCTTCCCCAGTAGACTAGGAAGTACAGGCAATTATGAGGGCTTGCTTCCCCAGTAGACTCGGAAGTACATGCAATTATGAGGGCTGGCTTCCCCAGTAGACTCGGAAGTACTTGCAATTATGAGGGCTGGCTTCCCCAGTAGTTAGTAGAAGGTTTTTAATTTTGTCAATGGGCTTTACAAAAAAATTCAATTTGCAGCCTCCACAGCAGAGGATAACATATAAAATGTCTAATTCTCAACACCACATCAGTGCCCTGTATGCAAGGGCTAAACCTAACCCTTAATATACTATTTAAATGCCTAAGGCCACCCACCAAGCATATATCGTAAGCCTGGTGGGTGGCCTCTCATACACCTGGTGAGTGGCCCCTCCCCCTTGTGGAAGCTGATTTCTGCACAGAAAGCAGGACGAGGCCGGTGCATTCTGTTGCATAAGAATAGATACTGTGCATGCTTTTTCTTAATTCTGGATCCTGCTCAATGTTTTCATGGCTATATAGAGCCTCTACAACTTTCATAACTGAGCAGACAGCAAACCCTTATATATTATGTAAGGAAGAAAGAAAGGGAAGCACTACAACATTATGATTAACTGCATGAAGGATCCTAAAAGAGAGGATTACTAAGGATAACCTATATTTGCATAAATGCAGAATCCACAATGATGCAAAAAAAAACAAGTACACATGACACATTCATTATTAAAAAGACAGAATGTTATTGAATTGACAACATTAACAAGGTCACATTTTATATTCAATTCAAATATTTATAACGGATTTCCATGTAGAAAACATAAACACAAAAGATTTATTTAAGAATTACATTAGATGAAAACATAAATGATCATACTGATGGTATGTAAAGGCAAATTGTTAAAAACAAGACATTCGTAGAAGCTTAATAATAACATGAAAAAAACAGACATATGTTTTAAAAATGGGAATATATATATATATATATCTATCTATATCTCATGGGGGCACTCAGAGGTTTAGACAAGAATGCAATGCACGGAAACCGTGAATAGTTGCAGGGGGTACCGACGTTTCAGTACACTTTATTTAGTACATTCATCAGGGTAAAAACATCATGTAGAAAAAGCAATATAAATAGAAAAAGAACAAGCCCGCTTACCCAATCAGTCGACTCGTGGAACCGGGAATGGAGAGAGGGCGTGGCACGCAAGCTGGAAGAGAGAGATCGCGCACCGACAGTGACGTACCTGTTACTAAGGAAACGGTGTCGGTAACCAGGAGACCGCTGTGTAAAGTCAGAAAAACAAAATTTTTAGATCACATTCTACAACCGTATGTTCAAGGCAGCACCTCTTTTTTGAGGGATACCACAGATTTCATTGTGAAATTGTTTAAACTACAAAATTTACCAGCTAATCTTCTTCTGGTTACTCTGGACGTATGCAGCCTCTACACCTGCATCCTGCATGATCCAGGTCTAGAGGCTGTGCGCCGTTACCTTAGCAGTGATTCCACACTGTCTACATCTAAAATTGAAGTCCTGCTTGGTCTTTTGGAATTTACTTTAACAAAAAATTTCTTTCTCTTTAATGTGGAGTTTTTTCTTCAAGTTGTTGGCTGTGCGATGGGGTCCAATGTGGCCCCATCGTACGCCAACATCTTCATGAATATCTACGAACAGGATTGTATTTTGTCCGTTATATCGACAATGTGTTTCTGTTGTGGCAATCGTCCGAAGAGACTTTTGTCCAGCTGGTGGAGGATCTGAACCATAATGGTTCCCCTATTAAATTCACTTCTAATTATTCCCACACTTCCATACACTATTTGGATGTGGAAGTAACCCTTGAGGGACAATCTTTGCATACCGGCATATATTCCAAACCCACTGGTAGGAATACAACCTTATTGGCTTTGTCATTTCACCCCCCTTTATTAAAATTTGGGCTTCCATATTCACAATTACTCAGCATTCATCGCATTACAGATGATATCACAGTGACTAGATGCAAAATGGAGGAGATGTGTCAAAAATTCATTGACAGGAGTTATGATGCCTCCTGTTTGCAACAAATTATGAATAAGGTACTTCTTATCCCGAGGGATCAACTTCTTACCCCTAAACCTCCCAAAACTTTAGGTAATCGCCTTCCCTTCGTTCATACTTATACCACCAGTAATAAAATCATCATAAATAGGGCTTCCCGTTATTGGCCCTTGGTGTGCGACGATCCGTCTTTAAAATGCTTCAAACATACTTCTATAATGCCAATCTTCAAACGGGGAGTTAACCTAAGGGATCTCTTAGTTCACACAAACGTGTTTATCAAGAAGGAGGTGACCCATAAAAAAGGTTACTACAAGTGTTTCAACTGTTTGACCTGCCGTTACATGGAACAATGTCAATCTTTTCATCATCCTGATTCGGGCAAAAAGTACCCCATAAAACATTATCTAACTGGTACCTCCTCATTTGTTATTTATTTAATCTCATGTCCCTGCGGACTGCATTATGTAGGCAAAACCAAACGGACCTTCAAGGAACATATGGCCCTTCATCAGTCCGCAATTCGTGCAGCTTTGAATGGAAAACAGTGTGACCAACCTGTTGCCCTTCACTTTGCGGCCCTCAAACACAACTTGTCTACCCTGCACTACAAAATTATTGACTGTGTCCCCCAAAACTTGAGAGGTGGTAATCGTGAGCAACAACTTTTACGATTGGAAGCCCGCTGGATATATGAACTCCGTACGACTTCACCTCATGGCCTAATTGAGATGTCTAGTTTAGCCTGCTTTTTATAACTTGTATTTATGCTTATTTATCAGTTTTCTTTATGCTGTTGCTGGTTATTTCTATTTTTCTTAGTCTCCATGGTTATGATGTTCCAGCTACCCCTTGTTAGTTATCCCTATCTCTTCTTTTAAATTTTTCCCTCTGTTATCTTCTCAGGGTTGAGGATTTTAACACAGTTTTCATCTATGTGACTTCTTTGTTCACAGTTTTAAACTAGTTATGCACTTTTCTGACTTTACACAGCGGTCTCCTGGTTACCGACGCTGTTTCCTTAGTAACAGGCATGTCACTGTTGGTGCGCGATCTCTCTCTCTTCCGGCTTGCGTGCCACGGCGTCTCTCCATTCTCGGTTCCACGAGTCAACTGATTGGGTACGGGGGCTTGTTCTTTTTCTATTTATATTGCTTATTCTACATGATGTTTTTACCGTGATGAAAGTACTAAATAAAGTGTACTGAAACGTCGGTACCCCTGCAAATATTCACGGTTTCCGTGTATCGCATTCTTGTCTAAACCTCTGAGTGCCCCCATGAGATACAGGTATTGGAGCTGACTAAAGCTTGGGTGAGCACCGGAGTCCGTATTTTGTACCTGCATCGAGTGCCGTTCA